>JZKD02S1226014.1:115973-131251 GCA_000966675.3 Picea glauca | reverse complement strand
TCCCGAGGGGAACATACAATAAATTGAAAATGAAGAAAATCGGGCCATGTAAGGTCTTGAAGAAATTTGGGACAAACTCTTATGAGATCGAGTTACCATATGGGATCGGAATATCTCTGATATTCAACATCTCATATTTGTACCCATACAGGGCTGGAGAAATAGAGACTGGAACTGAGCAGCCAGTGATCCAGTGGATGAAACAGATGCCAGTTGCAGAGAAGCCGCAAATGGAATGCATACTGGACAAGAGATTGAGTAGGAGGACCAGGCAAAAGCAATACTTTGAGTACCTGGTCAAATGGAAGAATCATCCAGTTGAAGATGCAGCTAGGAGAACGAAGCAGAGATATAGAAGCATGGATATACCGTGCAGGAGCTCATGGACAGGAGCCCATGAAAGTTTTCAAGCGAGGGAGTATGATGCAGGAGCATCTCCCACGTCAAGCGAGCCAGCGCAGAATGCAAGTGGACAGCTGGACAAGCCAACACAAATTTTGAAAAACACTTTGAAACTGTTGCATGAACATTAATGTGATAATTTAATGAGGCACACTCTATGTATTGTAATGGACCTTGAGCCTTTAAGCTCTCATCCTTAGTATATAGATGACATTTAATATAGTTAATGCAGGTAGATAGGATTTTAATTCATAGATTAGACAGTTTTAGAAAGGAGGAGGGAAAACGGATATAGACACCCTCATTGTACATTGTAGAATTAGCATGAAAGTTGAAGCAGGAAGAGCATAGAAGAGAAGCAGAGAGTTGTCGAAGAACACCCATGTATAGATCTTTAATTAATAGAAGAAATTGATTCAGATCCATGATTTTGTGTCATTCTCTGTGTATGTATGTTAATGGTGTGCTCATGAGTGTTTGTTTTCCTGTTATGCATTTTTTTTATCGTTGTGTATGTGATTTTATGGTTGAGTTTGAAACTTGAGGGAAGAAGAAATGAGTTTCAATTGTTTCTCTATTTGAGCAAGGATTCCTGCAAGGAGTGCAGTCGAAAACGTCCGCAAGGAGTGCGTTGACGGAGGCTCGGGTAGTTAAACTCTTGTTCTCGTTCACCCAGAAGTGAAATTGGGTTATAGGGCCGTTCAAGGAATGCGCAGGCTGAGGGAGAGTCTCAGTTGTGAATTTGAGCAGAAGATGAGAAAGACTACTGCTGCAGGTGTGCGCAGGGTCGAAGGATTCAAACATTTGAAGTGTTTGAAAGTTTGTCGCAAGGAGTGCGAGCAGGGGGTTTAAATTATGAAATATTCAGAATTTACAAAGCTCAGAAGGTATAGTACCTTTGAGTGGACCTAAGGAAGGATTGCACAGGAATTTCGTGCCATGGAGCATCTAAATCCAGTATTGCAGGGTTGCACGCAAGAGGATCGTGAGCCGTAGGATCATTGTTGGGTTTCCCGTCAGCCATTCGATTAGACAGAAGTTGCACTGGGGTTAATTCCTAGTGAACAGAGGAAAGTCTCAGAGAGGCATCGGGATATTGGAGCATCGGGGTTTTATAAGTCAAGAGACCGAGACCTTTTCGAGTCTCAAAAAACTAAGGAAGTCCTAGCCGTGGATCTCAGGGAAGACACGTGTCAGAAGATCCGAGAGGAGTCGAGGTTCGGCGTATCAGGAATCCAGGGGACAAGGGAAATGTTGCATCAGGAATCGTGATCTCGCGATGTCCGAAAATCCGACAAGGGGATAGTGACGTGGAAGAGTCAACCCTTACGTGCATCGGGAATCGGTGTTTCGTGATTCTTGGGAACCATAGTAGTGGGAATTGTGAAACTCCGAAACGCGATTTCCTGACAAGATAAAAGAGTGAGCCATAGAGGAGTCAGCGTGGAGGATAGGTTGCACACCATATTGGGGTTCGGGGTTTTGAAAATCCAAAACCACGCGACCACGGGACTCGCGAACCTGCGAAGTCCGATTTTCCGATCGTTAGAGGAGATTTTTTGGAGAGCTGTTGTGGGTGTGGAAAATTCCCAATAGGGAATTAGAAGAGCTTTTCAGTTCTTCGGGCCAAGGAAGGAGAAGATCCTGTGAGCGGACGTGCCTGAGGGTGCGGCTGCGTCAATCCGTCACCTTCGCACTTGTATATAATAAGATAAAAAGAATTGTTTTTTTTTATATATACATATCTTTTTTATAGAAATGCAATTACTAACATTTACTTCTAACAACTCATCATGCAAGAACCGTATATATTGACATTAATGGGCGAAAGGCTCGAGGATATCTCTTATTAATGCGCATTAAACCAATATTTGTGTGGGGTTATATTATCCTTTCCAAGTGTTGATTTCAAAATCGTGAAATGTCATTCGCACGTCGTCACCTTGGCACATTCATGAAACCTCCAATCCTTAATTGCTCTTCGTCGTACCCGCCAGCTTCGCATTTCTAAATATGCAATAAGTAATCTTTACTGCTAACAGTTCATCATGCACCACCCATACAAATTGTCATTAATCAGTGAAAGGCTCGAGGAGCTTTCCCATTCATAAGCATTTAACCAAGATTTAGTGGAGAGTTATATTATCGGCTCTAACTTTTCATTTCAACCATCATCTCGAGCAAACCAACATTCTCATAAACCTATGGCATCATCTCGACAACACTTCTGTGGAGATATAGTGAACATCTTTGAGTGTGAGGACCAAAACTTCCAATGGTCCAGGGCATATTCTTATTACTCAACCTTTGTCACAGAGAACCAAGTAATTTGGACCTCTAGGATTGCTCGTGCGGGTTGTGTCCCTGAGTTTTTTGACTATAAGGACATGGTGTCTTGGTGTGTCGATAAATTTATTTTAGACAAAAGAATTATTCCACTGTGAGACCGCTCTTCTGTTTCTTTGTCACCTTAGGTCTTCTGCCAGATGCTAAGATTGTTGGAGCCAACATTGACGTTCATAGGAGAAGGTTGCAAATAGTTTGTTGAAAAGAATAATAATGGGTTGGACCTCTTGCCCCATTTATTGGAAAACCTGCTTCTAGTTCCTGAAGATATTACAAGCTTGCAGGTTAGTTCATTTAGAAATCCATTTCGTGAAATTTCTTGGCTGTTTACAAGAATAACGGGACATGAGTCCACAACAACTGTTTCCCCGATGACTCTTTATATTTTGTATTTCACAGTCAACGAGCAAGCCATTTTTTATTGGCGCAAGTTAATTTCTCATGAAATATATTCTCAAATGTCAAGCTTCAAAAAAGAAAATAAATTTTATATGTCATCCTACTTAGTTTTTGTGATAGCACAGTCCCCTTGGTTTCCACAACTGTCTATGTCGAAGAATGTCAAATTGGAATTCAACCCAGTAACGTTCTGGTACTAGGCATTTTGGAAGCACAAGGATTCCCACTGTTTTTATGAGGTTTTTAATGGCTTTGTGTCTTTTTTCAAAGTTTTGTTGTTAGGAGAAGATGCTCCCCACATATCTAAATAGGAAACCAATTTTTTGGACAGGAAGGGGACACTCGAACATTTAGATAATTACACTGTCATAAGAATTTTTGGCTCCACAGAAAAACCTGCTCTCCTTCCATGTCACATTACGGACATAATGTTTGTTGCAGAAGTAGCATGACAATACAACTACTGGTTGCATATGTTGCAAAAGAACAAAAAAAAACAGTTCATTTCTCTGCCTTGGAAAGTAAGGCATTTCGTGTTGAAAAACGTCAACAAAATTGATGAATTCGCAATGCATTCTAGCATCTCCAACCTAGAATATGTTGAAATCATAAGAGGGTTCGACCCCTATAATATTTTTCGACAACATTTACAAACACTTGGCCTCAACGATTGTTTTTTTAAAAAGTACCTGCCCGAAAACAAAGACAATGGTGGAAACACTCCTGCCTCTGCTGCCGACGACCTAGACACAGTGCAAAGATACACTAAATTGTACACACAATAGAGGAAACGCCTTGGTTATAAGAGTATTCAATCAAAAAATATCACTCCAAAAAGTACGACATCCCAGAGCATTGCTCCAATGACCCACCACAACAACAAAGAAACTCAGAGTTCTTCAAACATAGGAGGAGATAATGACCCTCCTCACTCTAAAATTGATAGTTCTCACAAGCTTCCAGTAGAGAAGAAGAGAAAAACAAATGTGGGGCAGACAGAAGAGCCGGAAATTCAGAGTGAGAACATGGAACTTGATATTGATCTGGATAGCATGCTTTGCTACCTTGATCAACCTGAAGATGCCACCTAGCATAGTTGTCCAATGGACATATCCGTTACCGAAAATTTTGACGAAAATGAATCCTTCGTGTTCCATAGAGTTGTTTTTTATAGCCAGTCCAAAAAATTGATAATTGAGAAAAAATATGTAAAAAATAAGAAAGGAAAATCTCATTCAGAGCTTAACCTTGCCAACATGCAGTCGTCCCAAATCTATCAACTTCACAACGCGATCAGAGAATCACTTCATGATTCCATTGGAGGCATTGAGGCTGAGAATGCCAGACTGAAGGACCGGGTCAAGGAATTGGAAGAGGATTTGATTCCTATGCCATTGCTTGTCAATCCTTTGGCAATATCCATGCCTATCACCCCTGTAGACAACGTAAAAGCATCCTCCACCTTGCTTACATCCTGTAGAGGATACGTGGAGAATAATATCAAGAAAAGAATGGAACTGGTTACCAAGGCCTGAAAAATAGCACAAACCATCACTTCCCTTGGAACCAGGGCATATAGTTTGCTCGAACATTTGTAGGCGGAGTTAAAATATGAAGAAAAATTCTTTTTAAAAATGGTCCTTCCTTTTGGCACCATTGTTAACAATATGACAGAAACAAAAAGAAGAGAACAAGATCTTCCATCCAAAGACTGGATCGGTCAATTGAATGCATGTTGGAAAGAAAATGAAAAGAACCTGCATTTCATTGTTTAGTCATGTGAACAAGCCATATTGAAGAAAGATAAATTATTCACAAGGCTATCAAGAATAAACTTATCCAGAAAAACCAATGACTTCCAAGACCCCGACTTAATCGCAAACTCCTTGCCCTTAACTAGGAAAGAGTTCAATAAACAGGGTGTTATGTTTAAGGCCTTGTCTCTAGAAAAGTTTTACAACATCCTTCAGTTTGATCAAGCTCACGTCGACGACTGACTAGTCAAATATTCAGTACAGAATGAGAAAATTCATCAGGCTCTATGTAATCTTTCTATCGACTTCCGGGAATTAGAAAATGATCTTTTCAACAGAAAAATACGAAATGAGATCAACGTCACCCCAATGAGAACCTACATTGAAGAATGTCTTGAAAGGGAATTGAAGTAGGCCGCCGACAAAAGGAAACAAACATTTGCTAGGATTCCAACAGCCGTCGACGACATCATTGAAACTGTATCCTTCGGCGACATCAATGAAACGACAGCCGCAAGAAAATAGCCAAAGGGCTCATATGTACCCTCACTATAAGTCTACTAATAGCATACTTCTTTGTTTTTCAACCCAGTTATTCCACTTTTTTAAATAGAGATGTGTAGCCAAACACTTATACCTTTCAATTTATTTTTTTTGCAGGTATTGCACTCTATCTTTTTTATACAGTCCCGTTTCTTGTACATATTTCTCTAATGGTCCGCAAGAGCCCCAATCCCAGTCTACATGACAAACATATTGAAATTTTGATTTATATGTAACAAACTTTAATTTTTTTTATATTTCAAAATTTCCAGTAGTATGTAACAAACTTTTGTTTTTTGACATATGTCAAATAAAATTGTTTTCTAATCTCCTTTTAAATTTATGTCTTCATACATTTTTATCTTTCACCGGTCTGTATGACAAATGGATTTAAATTTTGTATGTAACAGACTTTTATTTTTTATATATTTCAAAATAAATGGTGCTCTATATGCCAAGTGTCATTTATTTATGCTCCATGTTCCTTGATATACATGTTGCACACAACATTTCCATGATATACATTTCAAAATTTCCAGTAGTATGTAACAAACTTTTATTTTTTTACATATTTCAAATAAAACTGTTTTTTTATCTCCTTTTAAATTTATGTCTTCATACATTTTTATCTTTCACCGGTCTATATGGAAAATGCATTTAAATTTCCAATTTTTTTCTTCCACTGTGAACAAATTTGTAGTTCGTTATATACTTTCAAAAAATAAATGGTACTCTACATGCCAACGGTCATTTACTTATGCCCCATGTTCCATGATATATAAGTATAAGTATAACACATTAAAAAATATATAACACACTATTATTGGGTACATACAGGTGTCTTGGAATGTGAATTGAACCCATCGGAAATATGAATATTTCAATAATCTGTAAGAATTTGATCCATTCAGATTCGAATAAAATGGACCTTGATAGAGTAGCATATACATGTCATTCAACTGTTTCCATTTAACCATTATGAATTCATTCACAATGGCAAGTATATACTGCCATACAACCTTTTTCATATAGAATCACAATCTACAAAACAAAATAACTAATACAACAATAAACCAACACAAATAGTAAATCACATGACATACACTATATAGTAATCACATGACATGCACTCTAGACTTAAATTTTCTAATAAATAAGACACTTAAGAACCAAGATCAAAATCTACATACTAAGAAGTAGAAGTCAAAAACTAACAAAAATCACATTAAAGAAAAAAATGTAGATAAGAAACACATAACTATCGTCAAAAAAGTATGCAATAATAAGTGTTTTTAAATTATGAATTGAAAAAAACAAAATTCATAAAAATTAGTGTAAAATTTTAACATAGTATGAAATGATCAAAATCTAGATCCTAAGAACTAGAAGTAAAAAACTAACAAAAATCACATTAAAGATAAAATATAGATAAGCAACACATAACTATAAAATATGCAATAATAAGTGTTTTTAAATTATGAATTGGAAAAAACAAAATTCATAAAAATTAGTGTAAAATTTTAACATAGTATGAAGTATGAAATGAAGTAGATAAGAAACACATAACTATAGTCAATAAAATATACAATAATAAGTCTTTTTTCTAAAAGACAAGTAAATATATGAAAATATTTTTGAATTTTATGAATTGAAAAAAGAAAAAAAAATTAATATAAAATTTTAACATCTTAAAAAATGAATTTTGAATATTAATTAAACATAACTCATTACACTACATTACATTAGATATGTACAAAACCAACCCAACATTAAATTTTGAATATTAATTGAAACATAACTCATTACACTACATTACACATTAGATACGACAAAACTAACCCAACATTTATTAGATCAATGCATTAGATATGGATAAAAGTAACCCAACATTTATTAAATCAATGCATAACCAAATAATTTGGGAATGGGCTCCATGATGCCTTAACATCGGGCAATAAGGTATATGAAACAAATAGACTATTCAATTACCAAAAAGTGACTCTACGAGTAAAATGAACAATAATTGAAGGTCAAATATTTGATAAAGTAAACTCAACAGTAATGGGAGAACTTATATCTCTTTGGTTGATATTGTACATACAAACCTTATCCTCATTGAACTATGTTTGATATTGTACATACAAACCTTATCCTTATTGAATTTATAAATAGTACTAGAATTAGTGGAGCACTTATGTCTCTTGGTTGATATTGTGCATACAAAACTTATCTTTATTCAATTTATCCTTGTTGAATTTATAAATAGTACTCAAAGTATTCTTATTGAATTTATAAATAGTACTCAAATTTTGTCGTGTCATGATTTATAAATAGTAATAGAATTTTGAAATTATCCTTATTGAATAGTAATAGAATTTATAAATAGTAAGAGAATTTTGGTGCATTATGATGATGATTAACGGATATATATACCAACCTTTCACCACTTAAAAATATCGACAACTAAACAAATTTATGTTATTTTATTATTTTACATTTTTTAATAAACTATAAAAACATCTTACTTTTTTCAACACTATATTATAAATTTGGATTCATAATTCCTACTCAACTAAAAGAAAGATTGTCCTTATAAAAAAAAGTGTTCAATAATTCATAATTAATTACATGAATTAATATTACAAAATAAATCAAATTAAGATACCACACAACAAAATAAGTTAAAATACTATTCAACATTTTAACTTAGATACCTTTAAAAAATAGAAATACAGTATCATGATATTATAATACCAAGAAAGATAATATATCTCAAGTTTATAACTAAATAGAAACACAATATTTTTATTTTGAAGTTATATAATTAAAAAAAATAATAAAAATATTGATTCAATATTTTAATGTTATATAATTAAAATAATAATAAAAATGTTGATTTTGAAAAACCATAATCAAAGTAGAATTGTGATAAGAATCATAATCTCTATTAAAATCATGTGAAAATCCATTCGTGAAAATGATGAAATATTATTCAAAATGGATGAGAAAAGTAATTTGATGAAACAAAAGAATCATAAAAAAATATAATTCTAGGCCAATTAAGGATTTTTTTTTTGAGGTCCCATGGAATTATGCTCAACACCCAAATTTATGTCAGATTTTCTTCCTATGACTTCATATTATGGTATTCCCTCAAAAGTAAATAACTATTAACACACTAGTGAATAGTTAGCTAAGATATTTGTAGTAATGTAAAGACATGATATGTTATTAGTTAACATGCTATTATGATTTTAGATTGTGATATGTCATTAATTGGAATATTGTGTTACTATTTTGGTATTGGGATGGAAGTTAAGTTTGGAAAAATTATAGAGGGATGCTATTATGATGCTAGATTGTAATATGTTATTAATTGGAATATTGTGTTATTATTTTGGGATGGAAGTTTAAAAAAATTATAGAGAGATTTTCTTGTTTTAGATGTGGTACTCAAGTGATCTAACCAAGACGTTTTAAATATTATATTTTAAGACATGTGATACTCGAATGGATCATAGTATGAATTTCATAAAGGATGAAATAAGCCAAGTAGTTAATGAGACCTTGTATAAACATTTAGCATCAAGTGACCTAACCAAGATATTCCAAATGTCAGACCTTAAGACATGTGATCCCTGAATGGATCCTAGTATGAATCTCATAAAGGATGAAACAAGACAAGTAGTTAGTGAGACCTTGTGTAAACATTTAGCAAGAAGATTGATTTAATTCAACGTTACTTGACCTAATATAAGCTAATCATTTGGAATATATACATGGAAAAATCAAAAGGTTACCTCTGAGAAGTAAATAAAAGAGAATTGAGATATGTTAAGGGAACATTGAGTTGGATTGTATTAGAGTATTCCTATTGTTGTAGAGATTTAATAATATTTGGATTCACATATTTTAGTTGGGCTAGATGAATGAATGATATGTAGTCCACTTTTTGTTTTATTTTCATGTTGGCTTAAAATATAAATTAGACAATCAAGAAGTGATGCATTGATTCCTTGCTTTCAATTGATGTTGAGTACAAAGGGGGATTTAATGCAACATGTGAAGAAGTGTGGATGACAAGATTACTTGTAGAGATTGTTATAGCATAGAAGAAACCTACAATCATCTATTATAGCTATCAATTTTGACCATTTAATTTGTTACATGGTATCACAATTAATAGAAAAAAAAGTAAAATATTTCTTCAAAGTTAATAATTGACAAAGTCAATTTGGAGAACCAATATATAACTCTATATATGTAACAACCTCATCGTGTTGAATATTTAGGATTATATATTGGTGAGATAGAATGTTGCAAAGATAAATGTGAGTTTGAGAGTGAGAGCCTTTCTATTGTGTTGGCTAATTGTGCCATGCAATTTGAGATCTTATGACATAGAAGTTAGATAGTAAGATATAATGTTGTGAAGCTTAATGTGAGTATGAGAGTGAGAGCCTTTCTATTGTGTTGGCTAATTGTGCCATGCAATTTGAGATCTTATGACATAGAAGTTAGATAGTGAGATATAGTGTTGTGAAGCTTAATGTGAGTTTGAGAGTGACAGCCTTTCTATTGTGTTGGCTAATTGTGCCATGCAATTTGATATCTCATGACATGGAAGTTAGATAGGTACTCCATGTAAATTTAGTGTATTGTTCTAATTTTTTAGGTGACGAAGATAACTTTTATGCAAATTATGAGTTCTCACTTATTCGTAATATATGATCTTTCTCGAACATAATTTTTTGAAGATTATCTATAATTGAACCTTTTTTTATGAATATGATTAGCATTGAAGCCATGGTTAGCTAAGTGAAAACTCAATTAGTGTTAAAAGTTGGACACTGACATGAATATCAAGATGTTCTTTACAATAAATGGGGTGTTAGGGAGGTGTTATCACTCAATACCACAATAGGTATGCCAAAAAATACAACATTTGGTGGTATTTTGTTGCAAAAGGTAAGGTGTTCAATTTAGGGAGGGAGACCATATATCCTATGATTTAGAAAAAATGCTCACACAACAAATCATTGAGGAGTTTCAGGAGATGGGAGCTAGAGTGCACCCTTGTAGAGGATGTATTACACTATTCATCATGAAAGGAAAGTTTACTTTTGACCAACTCCACCACATTATCACCTATAGACAGTATACCATGGAAATCCTTGTGGCCTCTAAGTTTCAAAGGAACTAAAATTAATTGAAGAGTGAGGAACAAATAGAGAACAAGAGACAGATGGATTTGAGGGTTCCTATTATGGTGTATGAGGCTCCTCAAAGCTAGGAGAAGATAGCAAAAGGAGATGAGTAAGAAGTGGTTCATAAGAGACAACTAGGAGGCATAGGTATACCACGGGTGCATCACCTTGTTAACCAATATCTTATCACGTTCATTCATAAAGGGGTTTTTTAAATTGTAAAAAATAAAGTCAATATATTGTAGGTATTGGGGGGGATGTGGGGTATCAAGGTGTTTATAGGTATTGGGGGGTATAAAAGGGGTATCTAGTGAAAATGGGGGTGTTATTTAATATCCCGCGAACAAAGGCACTATGTCACGGGTTCACAGAGTGAATACCCCGTGAAGTATACCACTAGTCAGTACAGGGATGAAGCAGAATACATGACGCCATGATGTATTGTCTAAAAGAAAATGGAAGTGGAGTAGATTGATAAAGGATTTAATGAAAGGCACAATCCAACTATAATTAAAAAAAATTAGAATCTTGGGTAAGATAGAAAAGAAGGGTCATTGACATGCCACATATTGATGCAGAACTAGCTATCATTATGTTAGACTTAGGATTCTTCTGAATTCAACATACATGTTACTCTCTTACTCTAGATTTATACAGGAAAACAAATAAGGTTATTGCAAGGCACTATGATGAACTTAAAGAGGAAAACAACAAAKCCTTGCATTTGAACAAGAACTATCATATTATCATTTGGCTATATAAAGTTCAAAGARGTTTCCATAAAGGATGCAACTAAAAAGAAAGTTGAATAGACCCAGGCACGGATCCATGTTGTCTCATCCAACTAGATGATGAAGGATGCAACTAAAAAGAAAGTTGAATAGACCCAGGCACGGATCCATGTTGTCTCATCCAACTAGATGATGATGTTGCTTAAACAATCTTAGACTTTGGTTGCATCTTATATATGCTACCTTATTTATCAATGTTTTTAAATAATATGTTTGGAGGGAATAGACATGGTTACTCTCAAAATTATCCTTTTTGGTAAAAAAAATGAAGTTAGCACGGCTTAGAATTCAATGCTCAAGTCCAAGGGCCTATTAGGCCTATTAATAGATAGCTATGAACTTCTATCAAAATTCTCCTTTTTGGTATAGAAATGAAGTTAGCATTGCTTAGAATTCAATGCTCAAGTCCACGGACCTATTAATAGATAGCTATGAGCTTATTTATTTTGTTGTCAAAAACAATGCAAGTTATGAGATGTATTATTCAAATCAAAGCCTCCAAGTAAATTTTTTTTATTGATATATAGATGACATATGAATCCTAATTTTGTATTGCTGAAAATTCTATTTTCATCATAGCATTTGAATATAAATTATACCATTGATACTTTAATTACTTAGGTTGGTATTTTAAAAACTTTATTTAAATTGTATTTCAAAATCATAATCATTATTATAAAAGAGTAAAAGAATACCATATAATTATTTATATAATTATAAAAATAAAGTTAATTGGGTCTAGCTTGTGTGATGTTTGGATAGACTGTTATTCTTCCCACCTAAATTATATTCTTGTTTATGGTATATTGAGATTATAATGAGTATAATGTTGTAATGGCTTTGAGTTTTATTATTAACTTGGAATTGTTCTTTGAAGAATCTAATATGTTCCATAAAAATCATCCTCGAAATGAAGAGAAATACTCAAAAGTTTTTCCCAAACATTATTACCTAAAAAACAAATATTAAAAAAACAAAACTAATCAATAATTTTTGAAGATAAAAAAATTTGAAACTTTTAACAACGATTAATGTATCCCACTTACCTTTTAATATTCAAGTGAAACAAATATGACTATAGTATGTTACTTATTAATATGCAATTATAGTAAAAACTACTTAAGTACGATGAAGAAGAGATATGTTAAATAATAATAATAAAAAGCAATATATCTAGACAAAGTAAGGTCTTTATAAATTGGATATATTTTTAATGAATGAAAAAAGGACAATTCTACCTTTTCTTCAAGTCCACGATTAATCGATTCCTAAGTACAACATAAATCTTCGAAAACTTAAAAATAATGAAGTTAAATATTAACTTTCACTAATAAAAAAATGTTATATTAATATCTTAGCCAAGCCCAACCATGTGATATGATATGAAAAAAACAAAGTATTATAACTTTCATGTTTTTTTAGGCTAGAGATAACGTTGTACTTGTTGAAATAATGTAATTGCAAAGTGTATTTTTATTATTATTTGATATATTATTCATTGGATCAATCCTCATTGTGGATTGATCATGTCGGCTACTTTAAAAGGACCAAATCTCTTTTTGCGGATTGGTTATATTGTAATTGTAAAAGGCAAAAGAAGAAGTCGGTCCCAGAATATATCAAAGAGGCCCCGAAACATAATAAAGGTGGTTATAACCACCCAGTTGGAGAAGTTGTCCCTGCCAGTGAAGAGACACTTCACACATGCCAGTCTTGTATAAATAAGGAGGCTAGCACCTCACTTAGACACACACTCACCTGCTCATTTGTGAGACAAGTTTTAGAATTGCAGTTAGAGAAGAAGGAGAGAGAGTGGCGCATATCTGGGAGAGGATCTTCTGCATTAGTTTAAGAGATCTCTTGGCATTGTATTGGCTATCTATAATAAGGAAGTTTTGCTGGGTTTTCTTCCCCTAGAGGGTTTCCCAGGATAAATGTTGTGTCTCTTGTGATTGTGTATTTCTCAGTGATCTTGTATTATTCTATTGTTATTTAATGAAATGAAAAAAAACTATAATAATAGCTTAAACATTAACATGGTTTCAGAGCCAAGTTGAAGAGAGCATCTTTCAAAAGAGTGAAAAACGTCATTGTTGTCGTACATGCAAATTAGGGCTTTTTGATGGTGAAGCTTTTCATCCCTAAAACCACCTAGAAAAGTGCACCCTCCCCCAAGGATTACTTTGGCATTCTCAATGCACCTTTTAAGTGGTTGGATCTCCCGGAAAGTGAAACCCTAGTTTCACAAAGTACCAGAAGTACTAGAAAACCAGTGTACCAGAAGTACCAAAGGTACCAAAAAACCAGAAGCACCAGTCCAGAAATCTGCAGATCAAGTTTGGAGGAGCAAAAGTTGGATTTTCTCAGATCCAAACACAGTAGGCTACTCACCTCAGCCAAGCACACCTCCTGGTAAGTTCAGATTTTGATTTTGAGCACTTTCATTTTTCGATCATTTTCCTAGCTCTAGGTAAAAGATGTCTACAAGCATTAAGCTTGTTGACAAGCTAGAAGGAGTGGAAAACTTCCATTCTTGGAATTATAGGATTGGCCTCATTCTTGAAGAGAATCACTTAGCAAGATTCGTCAAAGAAGAAGTACCAGAACCAGCTGATGTTGCAGAAAAGGCAAAGCATCAAAAGGACACAATTAGGGCCAAAAGAATCATTGCAGATTCAATCAAAGACCACCTGATTCCTTATGTGTCATCTAAGAAGACTCCAAAAGAAATGTTTGATGCCTTAACCAGACTGTATGAAGGAAATAACATAAACTGGAAGACGAATCTAAGAATTCAATTGAAGAATACAAGGATGCAGAAAGGAGAAATGATTCAGGAATATTTCTCCAGAATCTCAGAATTCAAAGAATAGTTAGAAGCGATTGGAGATACCATAGACGAAGACAAACTCATAATGACGGCCCTAAATGGTCTCACTAGACTTTGGGATGCATTCATCCAAACGATATGCACCAGAATGGAGAAACTGAAGTTTGATAGTCTATGGGATGAATGAATCCAAGAAGAAACAAGAGTAGTGAATCGTAAAGAATTACTAGCAAGAGATGATGATCAAGCCCTAGCTACTCACACCAAAGGAGGAAGGAAGATACCCTACTTCCAAAAGAAGACTCATAAAGAGCCTCAACAGTCAAACAAATTCAATCATAAAGAATCTCATCCAAGGAGATTTCATAAGAAAGGACAACGAAAGGAAAGAGACTACTCATCTGTAAAATGATATCATTGTGACAATATGGGACATATTGCGAAGTTTTGTCTAGCCAGACGAGAAGAATACAAGAGAAAACATAAGAGGCACCATGCCCATGTAGTCGAAGATGAAGAACCACCCACAAACATGATAAGAGAGTAGATCAAAGACCATGTCTTAATATCGGCCCTCTCAGGATCTATAACACCTGGAGAGGACACTTGGTTCATTGATAGTGATGCATCCAAGCACATGACAGGACAAAGAAACATTCTCTCTTGTATCTCAGAAAATATTTTTTCTCAGAAAGTGACACTTGGAGATGATTACCAATATGCCATCAAGGGAGTGGGAGAATCAAACCACAAATTGAATTCAAGGAATTCATTGAAGATGAAGGATGTATTATATGTACCAGGTTTGACCAAGAACCTACTCTCCATTTCATTTTTAGAAAAGAAAGGCTTCAGAGTTGCCTTCGAAGATGCATAATTTCTCATGTGGGATAAATGAGAAACCTTAAATGAAGCAATCATCATTGGAAGTGAAGAAAATGGCTTGTATAAACTAAAGGGTCACTCAGAGGCTGCCATGACCCACACCATTGAAAACTCATGTGAA
>JZKD02S1226014.1:15570-60160 GCA_000966675.3 Picea glauca | reverse complement strand
TTCATTGGAAGTAGCAGCCATGATAAGAAGAATGTGTTCAGTTTGACTCTAGAAGAAGTCTTCTTCAAAAAGAAGCCTTGAATATCCTTTGTTTTCCATCTACATTTATGTTCCTATGGAATAGAGTTGAAGCCTCCAGGAAAGAATGACATGTAATCTATAGAATATTCCATGGACTCCAACATTAAAGAGAAACATGAGGAAGAACATGAAGATTCCAAGAAAGAAAGAAAAGTCAGAACAACCAATTGAACCAATTTGAACCCACTAGAAGCAATCAAGTAGAAGGAATGGAAGGAAGTTGTGATGAAGAACAATGTATGTGAGAAATTGTGAAAGAGACTTATAAATGGAATCATTGATAGATACAAGGTGAGACTCAGGGATAGAGGGTTCTCCCAGAAGGAGGGAGAAGACAATGATGTTATATTTCTCCAGTAACCAAACATACCTGAGACATTATATCTCCTGTAGTATCCATGGGTTGGAGTTTACGTCAGATGAATGTAAAGATTGTTCTTCTCAAACAGAGTAATTGAAGAAGAAGCGTATGTAGAGAAACCTAAAGGTTTTGAGGTATACCAAAAAGATACCCATGTATGAAGATAGAAGAATACCTTGTATAGATTCTAGAAACCTAGTGCAGAGCCTCTCATGTACAGTAGAAGCATGGTGAAAAATTCCTATGATAGAGGAAGTGTATTAAAATTATTCTTCAGAAGTCTGGGATGATAGATTGCAAACCTATGAAAAGGTCACATGATGACATATTTGAAGAAGATGAGAGACTCTAATCGAGTAGAACCGTGTCTGTATCGACAATTGATTGGCCCGTTAATGTATTTGGAGAATACTCAGCCGAATATTTTCCTTGCGAGATGTTTGAGTTATGATATATAACTGCATGGATTTATCAATTCAGATTGGGCAGGGAGTGCATATGATAGAAGAAGTGCTACTTGGATATGTTTCAATTTGATCTTTGCCATGATGTCATGGGCTAGCTAGAAACATAATTCTGTTACACTTAGCATTGCAAAAGCAGAGTATATTGCAGCTTGTGATCCTTGTACGAAAGCAGTGTGGCTCCATAAGATGGTTTCTAGACTATTTGATCAGGTGTTGGATTTGACCGTGATATATTGTGATGATCATAATTGTGTGAATCTTTTAGAGAACCTGGTGTTCCATGACAAGTCTAAGCACATTGAGATGAATAATTATTTTCTTTGTGATAAATTCCAAAGGGGAGGAGTGGTTCTCTAGTATATCTTCACAGATGAGAAGATAACAGATATTTTGGTAAATCCTCTATCCAAGATGAAAATTTTGCGTACTTAAGGGAAAATCTAGGGCTCATGGAAATGACTTCCTTATTGAAAAAGGAAGTGACTATTCCCAGGTTGGGAGGGAGCACTGATATGTTATTGATTTATGGACAATCATTTTCTATTTCAGAAAATGGTCCAGGTTGGGTAGTTCCTTTCCAATCTTGAATGTGGTTCGATATTTCTGATGGATAGTCATTTTTTAGTTTGGAAAATGGTTTAGATCAAACAGTCATCTTCGTAATGAAAATGGTCTGATATATTGTTGATGTACCATAAAAAGTGATTCCCCTTGTGTCCAATGTGGGGGAATGGTCTAGGACAATAATTCTTCTTGTAAGTCACTCTGAGTAGTGGTAAAGTAGAATGGTGTGCCTCGTCGGGAAATCATTCTTTCGAAGTTCACAGTTGTGATAAGTTTCAAAGAATGGTTCGTTTTGGAGGTTGGTCCAGGACAGTCATTTCCATAGGAAATGGTCTGGACAATCATTCCCTAGGGAAGACTCATTCTCTCTAGGTTACACTATGATTAGCGTTGGAGGAATGGCCCAGTTAGGTGAATGTTCTAGGTTCAACAATCAAGGACACGCATTCCCTAGGGCAGACTCATTCTCTCTAGGTTGCACTATGATTAGTGTCATAGGAATGCCCCCATTAGGTCAATGGTCCAGGCTCATAAATCAGGGACAATTATTCTTTTATGCTTGGGAAGAATAGTCCATATAGCCCATGGATGATGGTTTTACTATCCGAGGGCATATTCTCTCCCTGATATTACAAATGTGAGTGGAAGAATGGCCCAGATGACTTAGTTTGTATCATGATATTGTTACGCAAGTTTATATCAAATGATATGATTGTTGTAGAGACTCTATGTCTCTGGATAGTAGTTGTACACTATTATGGTGGATGTGATCCACTGATAGTTACTATGTGTAACTGGTTAGTAGTCATGTGCTACTAGGAGTGGTTGTGTACCACTTGGTAGTAGTTGTGTACTACTATGGATAGACACAATTGTGTTCTACTGATGGCATTGTTCTGATTACCATGAAGACTACCACTAGTGTTGGAGATGATTTCCATATATATGGATATTTAGTGTGTTGATGGACAGACATTCTCCTGGTAGAGAACGGTCCAGGAAGGACAAATTGTTGGTGGACAGGCATCCTTCCTATGGAGGATGGTCCAGGTTGAAAGATTGTTGGTGGACAGACTTTCTCCTTGTGAAGAATGGTCTAGGTTGACATATTGTTGATATATCATGGACAACTATTCTTTTAGGATGTATGTCTAGATTAAAAGAATGGTCAGTCTCCCTGAGTTCACAGTAGTGACCAGAGTGGATAAATTGGTACAAGACATACATTTTCTCTGAGTTCACAATAATGGCCGGAGGGAAAAATGGTCCAGGAAATTCATTCTTCTAAGACATATGTCTAGATTAGAAGAATGGTCCTTGTATCCCATGGCATGTCTTTCATCATCTATTGGAACAATTATTATTCTAGGACATATTTTCAGATTAGAATAATGTTTCTTGTATCATGCTTTGGAGTGCATGACTTATTCAACATCATACTCGATTAACTAAATATAGTATGGATTCAAGAGATGATGCAGTTGATGCTATTATATGATACTGATAGTGATGATGTTGCTCGTGATTTGATCTATGTGATCATGAGATATCTTGTGTGCTACCGTTTGAATAATATGTTTTTTTCTCAACACCATTCCCTTAATACCGCCCTAGCTAGGAGGGAGTTTTGATATTATGGTAGCTGTGAGAGGTATTAACCTCCACGTCTAACCTTTAACAATACTAGAATATTTTGAGAAGTGAGTGAAAACCTAAAATGTTGGATAATAACCCTAGAAGTCAAGTCAGTTCAAGAGAATATTTAATATTGAATTATTAGCCTCCTGAAAGAGAAGTCATCCCAATCAAGTGAGATAGAGAAATATAAATATAGGGCACTAGAGCTCATTTTCCACTCTTATTCTCACATCTACATAAGACTAGTGGTGCACAAGTCTGGAGAGGGAGTGTAGTTGCAACTACTACAACTGGTATTGTGTATTTTGGTTGGACTTTCTCTTGGTTATGGTTTGGAATTTCTTTTTAGTATTTGGTTATTCTTGATTGGTGAGCTAGCCTCTGAGAAATGTGTGCTACCTTGGTTGGCTATTGGTCTTCTTCCAGAATTATTCTGTCTGTCAAGATTAAGGTACTCAGGGGTGGCCTTTGTGCCTATGGTTGGGTGAAAATATTGCTACATTTTATATGGAAAAACAAGCACATATCTTTATTTCTAAAAATCAACTAGAAATATTAAAATGGAAAATGCATCAGGATGATGGAAATGGTGTGTTAACACTCCTCATGGGGGGAGTTTAATGTGATTATCTCCAACCCAATACATGGTTGTTTCCATGTTTCCTGTTCATATTTCCAAAAACCTCACATATTCTTCATAGGCTTGGTGACTCTAACACCATGTTGAGAAACCTAAACTCACTCATGTTTGATTCTTGATCTTTTATAAGATCTCTACTCTCAAATAAGTAACTTAACTATATCATAGTTTTGTTATAACAAATGGTTGAAGAAGAAGCACTACAAATAAAAAATAGATCTCATTTAGCACCACACATTCCAACAATCATTGTGTACTCCATTGATATCAATGGGAATATAAATATATCAAGATATTGGCCAAAATATATACATACTATCTCATCAAGGATTAATCATAATAACACCTCAACTGCACACTAGTTTTAAATAGGATAAAATATTGTTGGAGAGAATATCTCAACAACCTATGATCCAACAAATCATCATTATAGAACATGATTTTTCCTGTAGATAAACTACACAATAACTAATATAATAAAAAATTATGCAAAAATGAATTACTACATGTCAATAGCTATGCTTACATATTTTAACAAAAAATACACTTAATAATGTTGGATTACTGAGAGGGGTGGGAATTAGTAATAAAGCAATTTAACATTTTTTAACCATAGTATGCAAGTGTTATGTATCTTTGTGATCAATATATCATATCAACAATAAGTGTAGAATAAATAAACCATGAGAAAATGAACAATCATACACATACACAATACACCAGTATTTTTACGTGGAAACCCAATTTGAGAGAAAATCACGGAATTCCTTTTCTTATATGTCTTTAAGAATTACATTCATTGGAAGCACCAACTTCCTTTGTTCTCCAGATTCAGCTAGAAGAAGGCTCCTACCCCCTATATTTTAAGGCTACAACCTGAGGGAAGCTACAACTCCCCAATTCTCTAGCTACAACCAGAAGGAGGCTACAACTCCCTATATTATTCGACTACAACCAGAAGGTGGCTACAACCATCTATCCTTTCCCCATCCAACTGCCTTGAAATATAGGTGTCAAATGAAGAAACAACAACCACACTGTCACTCTGAGATATACCACGATAAACCTGTATCCAATATGTACCACTACCCTGTAATCAAAATGTACCTGAAATGATCATGTACCAACCAAAAACCATAGATACACGACCTATTTGTTCTGCAGCATGTGTATGTATGTGTCTGATCCGAAAAGATCTTTTAAACAATAATGGTTGAGTTATTTTGCATGAGTTAAATTACCATTTAGGAAAATAATGAAAGAGGAAGGATTATAAATGAAACATGACATTCATAAGATAATATACATATCTAAACATAATAATGAAGAACAACAAACCATAAAACACCAAAGTGATAATGGAGTTCAACAATCTCACCTATGTCTTTGGGCCTTTGTCACAGTGGGTGAGGCTTTCTTATTTTTGTTCGAAGCTTTAAATGTACATCATGAAAGTTCCAATGGATTACAAAAATGATCTAGTCGTGTTCTACCAGATCTCAAGAACCCATCAAAACTGACGACACCCGATTCAGATGAACGAAGCTCCCAGAAATGGTTCGCAAATGTGTGCTCCTCAATAGCTTCCTTGCATAAAAATGGCTTTGTATCAACAATTCGACAGAATAAACCTATTCTGAACCTTCTCCATGGCTTCAAGAGCCTCTAGTTTATATAGTCCTAAAGTTGGTAACCATCTCCCAACTTCCCTCCAAGATCTAGCCTCAAAAAGGGCCCAATATCCTCCAAAAATGGATTAAATCTCCCAAATATACTAAGAAAATCATTTAAAATCATTAACATAATGTTTAAAAAAACCACTTTTTCAAATATGTAGGCAACCACCCCCTTATTCCTACCTCCTAGTCACTTGGCGTGCTCTTGGCGCACTCCATGTGGTCCTGGTCTTGTTGGTAAATAGGTCTATCCCTTAAGCATCGACTTCTGGTTGCCTGGATCCCCATGTGTCCTGGCCCGAAATACCCACACACTAAGCCCTTTGATTACAAGCCTATGTTTATCCCCTTGGTCAGCAGGATAGCCCGACCAACCGGGGCTAACCCCTTATTTTTCGTGCCAAGTGTATAGGTATGGGCATATGCGAATGGATGTGACCAAAATCTGGGGTTGGCTAGAACGGTTGTGCCCAATACAACAAACACCGTTAGGTCATGTGCATAATCCAATGTGACTAGGGATAATGCCAATACATGCACCAAAAGGTAAGAGGTGCAGGGTCATATCGGGTGGACATATGGTAAGATTTGCGACCAGGGGCTAGGGCCTAGCCCCAACCCTAACCTCTGTCAACCATAAATCATTCAAACATTAATATAAATGAAGTCATATACCTATTAAGAACCAACTATGGGTGGGCTAGTAGACCCAACCCTACCAATTCACTTGCCCCAAACGAGAGGTCGCGAGTTCAAATCTTGTTGAGTCCAAACAAATTTTTCCAACATGGACAACCAATGGAGGGGTGCCACATGGCATCCCAGGACTAGACCATGTGGCACCATGTTATTTTCCCTGACCAAGACAGATGTCAAACCATAATTCATCTAGTTGTCCACATCATCTACCTTGTCAGCGTGTTTATTGTACCTACCACATTAGCATCGTGCCACGTGTCACCCCTGCAGTGGTGCCACATGTCACAATCTTATTCATCCACATGTACCCACATCAGCACCAACTATACCCTACCATGTCAACACCAACTATACACTACCACATCATATGTATGGTTGTACAGCCTGTACAGTCAGCTTCCATGTGGAACTGTATGGACTATACAAGTCATCATTTTTTTTTCATGTTTAGCAAAATGAACAGATCACAATATTGGGAGAATATGACGTCTGTTTGATCCCAAGATCCAATTCTAGATCACACCTCCCCACTAAATACCTTTTGGTACTCCTAAAGGTTACTAACCAGTCATCAAGTGCAGGATAGGCCACCCCACTTGTTCTCTATCTTTAAACTTTGTCATGTGCACCAGTCTCATCAAGATCAACTGTAAAACAATCATGGCAATTGATATCATATTGTTATCCACTTGTACCATGTCACATCTTACTGAAGCCACTATCATCCATGTTGACAACATTACTAATGATAGCATCAAAATATGACTACAAATGAGCTAATATGTTTGTAATATTTGCACGACATTAGCTTATCTTGAAGAAAAGTGTGATTGATTTTCCATTCTACAATCATCTCATGTTCTTTCTTAAGATCAATTACTTGATTTGAAACAATTATAGGTGTGTTTCTTGCATGAGATGCCTTTCTTAATTGTTCCATAGTTTGAAGGGATTGATTTTCTTTAAAATGATGAGCATGAACACCATATTCTTGACTTGCTTTGGTTAAATGATATTGATTTTGTTTCCTGTAGAAGATTGCTTTGCGATCATACAAATAAGGACTGCCTAAGACCATTGCACATTCACTTAGTGGCATCACATCACATGTTGCCTCATCCACAAACTTAGATGAAATTGAAAACTTTAATGTGCATTTATTTTTTATGTGCAATTGATGATTGATGCTTATCCATTTAAGTGTGTAAGGCTTATGATGCATCTGAGTGTTTAATTCCAATTGTTTAACCAATTCTTATGAAATCAAGTTAGATTGAGATCCACTATCTATCAATGTGTCGACCTTAGTATGTCTCATAATGACTCTTATGTGAAACAATTTACTTCTAGAATCAAATCCTTCACCAATTTTACCTATCATACCAACCAATGAGACTTTAGATTCATCACCTGAATCTAATCCCAAGTTTGTTGGTCGTGTTGTTGCTACAACTATTTGCCTCCCTTTCTTCTCTTTGAACCACTTCGGTCTCTTCTTGGGATGCAATTTCCAACAATGGTCCTCATCATGTCCCTCTTTCTTGCAAGTCTTGCAAGAGGGATTCTCTTCCTTTGTTTCCACTGAATTTTCCTTCTTTCCATTCCACTTCTTTTTGTCCTTTCCTTGAAGTTGATTCCCCTGATACACCAATTCATATTTTCCTTGTTTCAATGTATGTCACTTGAATAGAAACCTAATCAAGATTAGTAGGTCCAAACATGAATAGAATATTTCAAATATATGTAGGTAAACCTCCTATATACTTCATAAGAGTTTCTTGGGTATGTAAAGGAATATCTAACATCAATGCCATTTTACAAAATCCATAGGTGTATTCTTGTATTGTTTGTCCTTTTCTTAGTTTAATAGATTTCCACTCAATTAAAGCTTTCTCTTTATAACCCAAAGGATATAGTTTCTTTCTAAGTGCATAAACAAAAAATTGCCATGATGGAAATACATTACCCACTTGTTGCGTGCCATTTTCCAAATTTCTTTGCCACCAAAGGAGTGTTTTGCCTGCAAGTCTAAGTGATGCCAACTTGATCTGAGTTGCCTCATCCTTGATTTGTTGCACACTGCAATAAACCTCCATCTGTCTGACCCAATTATCAAGCCTCTTTGCATTGACTTCACCATCATAAATAGGTAATTCAAATTTCACATCAAGTTTTAGTAAATGAATTTCATGTTTATGTTTATGGACATGTTTTCTTGCGGTGCATTTAGAACTTCAACTTGAAGAAGAAGGAGAAGAAGGAAAAGAAGGAGGTGAAGGAGGAATTTGAGGAGGATGTTGGCACAGGGTAGACCCAGGGTTCAACACTCAAGAGCACACCAACAAAACCCTAACTACAAGCCCTTTAAAAAACACCTGCAAAGTAGATGAAGTCTCACCCAAGGTAGAGGCGGGGGTGGTTGCAGGACTCAGATGTCTACAACCTTAGGTGGGACACTGATCTGTGATTATATATTTTACAGGGCACTTAGCATAGATCATTCATCAACATTTAACCCTTATGGTACTTCACAGATAGCACAGAGCATCACAGTGAATACTTATACTAAATATGATTCAGTACTTAGCCACAAAAATATAGGTTAGAGTCAACAAATCAAGCACTAACCATCTTATATATCAGATCTAACATTTATTCATATATCGTCAGCACATAGCTTAACTAGATCTATTTAATCACATCAAACACTTAGCTAAGAAAGAGATAAACACATTAGGACAAAGTATAGAGCATAATACACATAGTTACCATGGTTCACCCCTACCCAGGGGCTTCCACAAAGTCTTCTTATTTATAATATCTCTGTCAAGCGGTTACAGCACAGAGCTTCAGTGACCCTTACTTCGCACAGGAAAGAAGATATGCACAACTTGCTAGATCCTTCTTCCTTGCACTTCAGCACAAATCTACAACAACTTGCACTTAGCTTTTCAATCTCTTTACAAACATGCACATAGCACTTGCAATATACATCCAATCACTCAGATCCAGCTACTAGCACTAAGCCTTTAGCTATACATCAAATAGATGTACTACTTCTTCTTCTTCTCTCTCTACTTACATTGCCTAATTATCTATTTATAGATTACAAAATGGGCCTAAGCATGGGTAAGCCCACGGGCCAACATCCCTTTCCCATTACATCAACCCAAAACCCTAAAATGGACACAAAAATAGGTCTTGCTTCCTTAATTTCCGCTTCGCGTTGTGCTCCATCTTTGGCAAGTTTTCATAGTCCCAAAAATGGTCAAAGATTCTTCAAAACTTTGTCAAGGGCCAAGAGAGGATCCTCTCCTTATTCACTTTTTCCCTTTGAAGATTCACTCAGATTTGGTCTCTTTCGTTCCAAGTAATCCTCATACAAAACCTTCATCATCTTCGACATGGCGAAGAAAGTTTTTCAAAACTCTTTCTCATCCTAAGAAAGTCCCTCTTCCGATGCCATCTTCTCACTTTGATAAGTTATCTTTCTCAATCCAATCAATGGATTCTATTCAATAAGATCACCTTCACCATGCTTCATCTTTTCCCTGGTAATTTGCAAACTCAAAGTCTAAATGTGAACTAGATTTGATACCACTTGATCCAAAAAGATCTTTTAAACGAAAATGGTTGAGTTATTTTTCATGAGTTAAATTACCATTTAGGAAATTAATGAAGGAGGAAGGATTATAAATTAAACATGACAGGCATAAGATGATATACATATCTAAACATAATCATGAATAAAAAAAAAACATAAAACACAAAAGTGATAACGAAGTTTGACAATATCGCCTACGTCTCCTGGCCTTTGTCTCAGTGGGTGAGGCTTATTATTTATGTTTGAAGCTTTAAATGTACACAATGAAAGTGACAATGGATTACAACAATGATCTTATCATTTTCTACCATATCTCAATAACCCATCTAAACTGGTGACACCCAATTCGGATGAATGAAGCTCCCAAAAATGGCCCTCAAAGGTGTGCTCCTCAATAGATTCCCTGCATAAAAATGGCTTTGGCTCAACAATTCAGAAACATAAACCTATTATGAAACTCCTCCATGGCTTCAAGAGCCTCTAGGTTTTATAGGCCTGAAGTTGGTAACCATATCCCAACTCCCCCCCAAGATTTGGCCTCAAAAAGGGCCCAAGATCCTCCAAAAATGGATTTAATCTCCCAAATCAGCTGAGAAAATCATTAAAAATCATTAACATAATTTTTAAAAAACCCAATTTTGCAAATATGTAGGGTGCAACCCTCTTAGTCCTGGGTCATAGTCACTTGGCATGATCCATGTGGCTCTGGTCCTGTTGGCACATAGGTCTATCCCTTAAGCACTGACCCCTGGTCACCTGGATCCCCATGTGTCCTGGACTAAAATACCCATGCACTAAGCCCTCAGATTACAAGCCTATGGTTATGCCCTTGGTTGGCGGGATAGCCCGACCAACCAAGGCTAACTCCTTATTCCCCATGCAAAGTGTATAGGTGTGGGCATGTGTGAATGGATGTGATAGGAATCCTGGGTTGGCTAGAACGAGCATGCCTAATACAACAAACAACATTGGGTCATGTGCCTAAGCCAATGAAACTGGGGCTAATTACAATACACACATAGAAATGTAAGAGGTGCAGGGTCATATCGGGTGCACATATGGTAAGATTTGTGACCGGGGGCTAGGGCCTAGCCCCAACCATAACTCATTCAAACATTAATATAAATGAAGCCATATACCTATTAAGCACCAACAACAAGTGGGCTAGTAGACCTGACCATGCCAAGTCACTTGCCCCAAACCAGAGGTTGCGGGTTCAAATCTCGTTGATTCCAAACAAATTTTTCCAATGCGAACAACCAATGGAGGGGTGCCATGTAGAAACCTAGGACTAGGCCACATGGCACCATGTTATTCACCCTGACCAGTACATGTGTCAAACCATCATTCGTCCAACTGTCCACATCATATTCCCTGTCAACGTGTTGATCTTACCTGCCATGTCAACATCGTGCCACATGTCACCCTTGAAGTGATTCCACATGCCATGATTTGATTCATCCACCTGTACCCACATCAGCGCCAGCTGTACCCTACCACATCAGTGCCAAATTTACCCTACCATGTCATTTGTACATTTGTATGGCCTGTATAGTCATATGCCACACGACACTATACAGACTGTACAAACTATACAAGTCATCATTTGTTTTTGCCTATTTGTCAAAAAGAAAATATCACGATATCTGGAGCATACAACATCTGTTTGATCTCATTCAAGTTGTGTTGGGTTCCTATCAATGAGGCCTACGCACATGTCCATTTTGAAGCTATTCTAAACACTTTGATTTTTAGGCCTTCCTGGACCCATCTTGGTCCCAAGATCCAATTCTCGATCAACACCCTATATATACTGGAGCCTATGTATGTACGTGATCTATATGTTATGAATCTTGTGTATTCCTTCTAAAAACTAGGGTTTTGTCTCTTCTGAAAAATTCTGACCCTCTGCAGCCTCTTTCACATCAACCTACAACCTATCACTGTGTTCAGACTGTAATTATACCCTATGCATACATCCTCATACATATCCTTTACCCAAAGTATCTATATATATCTCTATTCATGTGCCATATAAGTGTGTGTAATCATGAAGAAGTGTAATAACCCTCACATGAACTAGCTATTAAACCCTTTCTGATATTTAGCCTCTCAATACATTAACCACTTCACAAATACAAGTTCTCAACCATGTATCACAAGAACCCTTAACCAAATTCCAAGAAATACAAGATGTTCCTCAACACTAACAATATATATATATATATATATATTGATTATACCAACACTATATTTCTGTAGATCTGACTTATACAGAAAGTCCCATGCAACCACTAATCTTTCTAAGGAAAATCCTCAAACCTCCATAACCATTTCTCATATAGACAAAAAAATCCAACTACTCATAGAAATAAGACATACCTTTTCAACTAGTGGATAGATCTGATGTACTTGATCACTATAGACCTTCCTAGGAGCTTGCTCTCAGAATCTAGAGAGTTGGCATCTTCATCTTCTCAAGTTTCAATGGCTTTACCCTCATGTACACACSTTGTTATACTTCCATCCCACATATGTACGCACCCTATTTTACTATTATCCCATGTATGTACGCACCCTRTTGTACTATTATCCCGYGTACGCCTTAGAACATAGGGTTTTTTYAGTATTTTTTGTAATTCCAAAATTTTCACCRTCAACCTTTCGTGCTACCTCAAACTTCCACAACTTTAGATCTATCAATGAGTACTTGCGATAAACCTTACACAAGAATAGCTATTCAATGTGCTCAATAGATGTTAATAGGAGAGMCTTTCTCTCTTTTTTATACTTCCATGTAGTTTYCTCAAGGGGTTACCTTCTAACCAACTTAACCCAATTTCCTTCTTTTAGGGCTAACCTAGTTCTAACCACTTGTCCACTTCTAATGCACTTTGCTACAAATAGTAAATTATCCACTTCTAGTTGCAACTAATTTATTTTTAATTATTTTCTTATTGCAACAACTTAACCCATGATTAACTCCTATTTTTACTTACTTGACTAGTCAACTTCTCTCTAGGAGCTTCGAGAATAACTTTGACTTCTTTGACCTTCTATATAACTCATTAGGGTTCTCCAACTTCACAAGGCCATAACTCTCTAACCGTGAGGAGTTATGTGGTGTTCCACATATCACCAGAAATGTCATGACATGTACTATACATCTAGAATAGTATTACCTTCAAATATATTAAACTCCATACCATTATACATTAATCAAGCGGAAGTCCCTTAACCATACTGTTGGAGCTACCATAATTTTCTATTGGACTTTCTTCAAGGGTTGACATCAATGAAAACCAACCCAATTAATCAACAATCTCCCCCTTTGGCATTGATGTCAACACTCTGATGCAAATCTGAAGTCATATCACTTATGCTCCCCCTATGACCATCGCTCCCCTTGGAACCATGCCTCTATGCTCTCTTTCCAAGTATCTAAGTCTATGATGTCCATCTTGTGAATGTCTCCCCATTTGACATCAATGACAAAGGTAACTTCATGTCTAGGGCTGCTCCCCCTATCTAAACTATCCTTGGGGATACTCCCCTTGACTGAACTCTTTCTGAACCTGTTTCCTCAACTTGAACTATCCTTTGTATGGTGCTTCCTCGTGTAAATCTAAGACATATAAGATAAGAATTCAAAATCATTCATTCGGGAGTAGAAATTACTCCAAGTCTCTGGCGAAGATACTCAAAGGCTTCCCTTAGAAGCAGTTTTGTGAGGATATCTGCAACCTGTTCCTTTGTCCCCACATATTCAACTATGATGTTATTCTCTACAACCTGTTTCGATAGAAAGTGACACTTGATTGGAATGTGCTTTGTCTTGGAATACATCACTGGATTCTTTGAGATATTGATAACGCTTGTATTATCACAATATATAGGAATGAGCTCATCATACTCAACTTGTATATCTGTCAAAGTTTTTTTCATCCATAGAACATGTGTACAACATGTTGTTGCTGCAATATACTCTGCTTCAGCTGTAGAAAATGATATTGATGATTGTTTCTTGCTTAGCCAATATACCAAACACTCACCCAAGTATAATTTCGCTCCACTGGTGCTTTGCCAGCCATCAATTCAACCTACTCAATTTGCATCTGTTTAGGAAATAAGTGATAGATCCTTGCCTTTTGGATACCATAATCCAAACTCTTATGTTCCCTTGAGATATCTAAAAATCCTCTTCACTGCTAAAACATGTGATTCCATTAGTGTTGCTTGAAATCGTGCCACCTATCTAACTGCCTACATTACATTTGGTCTAGATTTTGTCACATATAGTAAGTTGCCAATCATTGACATGTACTTCCTCTAGTATGTATACATTGAATCATCATCTTTGGTCAACTTGCAACTAGTTTGCATAGGAGTGTTAATTGGTTTGAAATCTTCCATTCTGAACCTCTTTAGAATTTCTTTGATATACTTAGCTTGAGAAATAAAAATTCCTTAGTTGCTTTGAAATATCTGAAGACCCATAAAGAATGATATTTCTCCAAGTAATGACATTTCAAATTCATTTTTCATATCGTTTACAAATTTCTGGCTTAAATTGTCATCACACTTCCAAAAATAATATCATCAACATAAACTTCAATTAATAAAATACTATCTTGAGTTACCTTGATTTAGAGGTTGTTGTCTACACTTCCTTTTTGAACCCTTCCTATTGTAGATATATATCCAGTCTAGAGTACCATTCTCTAGGAGCCTGTTTTAGACCATACAAAGACTTATTCAACCTGCACACATAATCTTTGTTCTCTGACAATTGAAACCCTTCTGTTTTTTCAATGTAGACTTGTTATTCAAGTTCATCATTCAGAAAAGTTGATTTCACATCCATCTGATACACTTTAATATTCTTGGATCATACATAAGCTAAGATAAATCGGATTGCTTCTATTATGGAAAATGGGGAAAACATTTCTTCAAAGTCAATCCCTTCAACCCGTGTGTATCCTTTACATACCAATCTAGCTTTGTTCCTTATAAGATGTCCATCTTCATTCAATTTATCTCTAAAAACCCACTTTGTGCCAAACACGTTCTTATACCATGGTCTTGGAACCAATTACCAAGTGTCATTCTTCTCTATTTGATCCAATTCTTCATTCATGGCCTTTTTCCATAATTTATCCTTGTTGGCCTCTTCAAAATTGTTTGGTTTAATCTTAGATAAGAGTGTTAGGTGCAGTTGTTCTGGCAAATGAATTCTTCTTCTAGTCTCAACTCTTGCATCCTTGTTTCTGATGATTTAATCTGAAGGATGATTCTTCTGTACTCATTTTCTAGGTGTCTTTGGAGGCACTCGTTGAAATTTCTCTTCTACTTCTTCACGATCTTCTTCATCTTCCCCTTCTGTTTCTTCTTGATCATTTGCTTGTTCTTCATAAACCTGTTCCATTGATTCCTTTTCTTCTTCCTTTAATTTTCTTCCACCTCTTTCATCAACTATTACATTGATACTTTCCAAAAATTTGTTGAGCCTTAGATTGTAACACTTGTATACTTTCTTTGTACTTGAGTAACCGACAAGTACACCTTTGTCCACATGAGAGTTAAACTTTCCCATTCTGCCATCTTCTCTTTTGATGTAGAATTTGCTTCTGAACACTCTGAAGTGCTTCACATTTGTTGGTCTTTCTTTCCATAGTTCATAGGGAGTTTTTTCACTGTTGTTTCTAAGAATTACTCTGTTTTGAATGTGAACTATTGTATGCATTGCATGTGTCCAAAAGACATATGTCAATTTAGAATCCATTAACATTGTTCGATCCATTTCCTGTACTGTCCTGTTCTTTCTTTCAACAACTCCATTCTATTGTGGTGTCCTAGCAACAAAGAATTTTATTTTTATTCCATGTTAGTTGCAGAAATCCATAAATTCCTTTGAAGTAAAATATCCTCCATTATCAGATATCAAACATTTGATTTTTGAATCCATTTCGTTTTCAACCATTTCCTTCTAAACCTTGAATTTTTCAAATGCTTCTAACCTATTCCTGAGAAAGCAAACTCCATTCATTCTTGTATAATAATCAACTAATAACATAAAGTATTTCTCACCTTTTAAACCCTTACCTATAGTTGGTCCAACTAGATCAATATGCACAATTTCCAATGGTCTTTTCATTGAGCATTCCTTTGATTTGAACCTTGTCTTTTTTTTCTTTCCTTGTTGACAATGCTTGCATAATGTGTTGGTTGGTTTCGTGATTTGGGGAATTTCTCTGAATACTTCCTTTTTTATGACTTTGACGAGGTTATCGAATTTTATGTGACCCATTCTTTTGTTCTGTAGCCAACCTTCATCTTCCTTTCCTAAACAACACTTTTCATTTCCAATTTTAGTTAATACATATATGTTTCTTTAAGTTCTTGCAGTTGTTTCAATCAATTTTCCTAAAAATTATTTTCTTATCTTGCACTTCTGTGAATTGAACATAATTTTATGACCTTAGTCACACATTTTACTTACACTTAGAGTATTATGTTTCATATCTTCCACTAGTAGAACATTTTATTCCTTGGTATTCTTGTTTCCAATTCTGATTGTGCCTTTTCCAATGATTCTAGGTGAGTCATCATTTCCAAAAGAGATTGATCCATATCTTTTCTTTCTTATTGTAATAAACTTATCTTCATCTCCTGTCATGTGTTTTGAACAACCACTGTCAACATACCAACCATGTTTCTTGTGTTTATCCTGTACAACGAGTTTTCATTCTTCATTGTTAAACTAATCATGTTTTCTTATCCATATTCTCTGTTGAGGTTCATGTCTGTGACTGATGTTATTTTGTTTTGATTCTCTAGGAGGGACTATCATTCTACAATATTTTTCCATGTATCCAAAGTTGTTTCATTTGTAGCATTCCACTTCAGTGTTGAATGAATCAAAATTGTTGTAGCTTCTTATCTATGTTTCATTATGCCTTATTTGATAACTATTTTTCATATGACTTTCAAAGTTGTTTCTGTTCCTGATATTATCTTTGCAATTTGCAACTTTATGTCCAAAATTATTACATACATAACATAAACCAAAAAATATAGTTTGATACCTGGTAGTTAAATATCTTCTGAAAAGAGTTAATCTTCTGGATCCTTCTTCATCCTGAGGCTTGCTTGTTTATGACTGTCACTAATTTTGAAATATGTCTCTTCTAGGTGGAGGAGTGTCCCTGCGATCTTCCTTGTAAAACTTCTTGTCTCCTCTAATTATTTCTGGATAGCTTCTTGGTTGTGTTTCTTTATCCGTGGTTTTGGAGCTTGAGCCTATTTATGTCTGATTATATCGTAGACTGAACCTGTCATGATGTGGCCTTTGACTGTTGATATTATTATCCAAAACCTTTGAACGGTTTTGCATATTCTTATGTCGAATGTATTTTCTCAATGTAACAACCTCTTCTTCCAATTTTCCAATGATCCTGTCTTTTTCTTCCAGTTGTTCTTTGATTGCTTCTTCGATTCTTTTTTCTTCTTTTATTTAAACCTTTAATTTAGTGATCATCTGTTCTAGTTCTTCAGAGTTTGAATTTTGAATGCCTTCTTTATTGTCTAGTTCTTCCTAGAGTTTCTTGTTTTTCTATTTTTAACTTTTTATAACTTCTATAACATTCAACAATTCTTCTTTGTAGTCAACTTCTTCTTATTCATACTCCTCTTCGGTGTCTTATTTATTAGATTCTTCTATTTCCATGAATAGAACTATTTATGTCTCTCTTTCACTAACTTCATCTTCTTCTAATTAGGAGCAGGCTTCTTTGGTGCAAAAACTTTTCTTGAAGACTTTCTTTTTGGTTACTTTTCCTTAATATGATTGTTTGTTGTTTGAATCATCATCTTCATGTATTTTGTTTTTCTTGTGAGGAAATTTGTTAGAAAAATGACCAATGTCATCACAATTAAAACAAATCAATGGAAGCTTACCTTCATATCTGTCGTTGGTTCCCTTTTTCAATCTTCTGACAAAGTTGGCCACTTCTTCATCATCTTCTGAGATGTCACTACTGCTGCTATATTATTTTTCCTTTTTCTTTCCCTTTTTCTTTGGCCTTTTGGATTCTTTGAATGTTTCTTCTTTTATACCTAGATTTTCCTATTTAGTTCTCATTTCATAGGTTGTGAACATTCCATGTAGTTCATCCATGCTTATTGAGTCTATATATGCTCTTTTTTCTAGTACTGATATCTTAGGATCAAATCTCATTGGAAGAGATCTTAGTACCTTTTGAACAATTACAGATTCATCAACTTCTTCTCCCAATCTTATGATTACATTCATCGTTTCATCAACTCGTAATAAGTAAGATGCAATATTCTCATCTTCCTTCATCTTTAGCTATTCGAATTGACCTCTGTAAGTTTGAATATTTTCTTCTTTGACTTTTGAATCTCCTTCATAAATATTTTGAATTTTGTCCCAAATCTCTTTAGCGGAGCTACAATGTATAAATTTGGTATATACTGAATCACAAAGACCACTCAGAAGTTCATTTTGTGGCTTTTGAATTATCTAGATTGAGTTTCTTTCCATTTTCATTTGTTGGTAGAACTGTTGGTTCTTTGTATCCATCCACAACTAATTGCCAAACCTCAAATCTTTGTGCTTGTACATATGTTTTCATTCTTCTGCTCCAAAACACATATTTATTTCCATCAAACTGTGGTATTCCATTTTTATACAAACTATTTCTCTCCATGATCTACCTTTCTGTGGTTAAACTGATTTCTGAAGGAACCTCGCTCAGATACCAATTTTTGGATTACTGAGAGGGGGGGTGAATTAGTAATAGATTAATTTAATATTTTTTAACCACAATATTCAAGAGTTATTTATCTTTGTTATCAATATAACATTATTATCAATAAGTGCAGAGTAAATAAACCATGAGAAAATGAGCAATCATACACATACATAGTACACCAATATTTTTATGTGGAAACCAAATGTGGGAGAAAACCACATAATTCTTTTTATTATATGTATTTAAGAATTAAATTCATTGGAGGCACCAACTTCCTTTGCTCTCCAGCTTCAACTGGAAGGAAGCTCCGACCCCCTATATTTTCAACCTACAATATGAGGGAAGATACAACTCCCCAATTCTTTGGATACAACAAGAAGGAGGCTACAACCCCCTATGTTCTCTAGCTACAATCGGAAGGTGGCTACAACCACCTATCCTTCCCTCACCCAGCCACCCTGAAATATAGGTTTCAAATGAAGAAACCACAACCACACTCACTATGAGATATACCATGGTAAACCTATACCAACATGTACCACTGACCTGTAGCCAAACTATACCACTTCCCTGTAATCAACATGTACTTGAACTGAGCTTGTACCAACCAAAATCCATAGATACATGATTTTTTTGTTGTGCAACATGCGTATGTACGTGCCCTATCTATACTGCAGCCTGCGTATGCATGTGATCTATCTGTTATGAAACCTTTGTATGCCTTCTAAAAACTAGGGTTTTCTGTCTTCTTAACAATTATGACTCTTTGTAGCCTCTTTCACATCAACCTAAAACTTGTCACTGTGTCCAAACTGTAAATGTACCCTATGCATACACTCTCATACATATCATTTACCAAAAGTATCTATATCTCTCTCTAGTCATGTGCCATATAAGTGTGTGAAATCATGGAAAAGTATAATAACCCTCACATGAACTAGACATTAAAACCTTTTGGATATTCAACCTCTCAATACATCATCCACTTCACAAATACAAGCTCTCAATCATGTATCACAAGAACCCTCAACCATATGCCAAGAAATACAATATGTTCCTTAACACTAACAATATATATATATATATATATATACTTGTTGTTCCTGAGTTTATACTTTAAGGCTCTAAAGTATATTGTTAAGGCATCCGAAAAGGTAGAGAGAGTTAAGGGTAGAAAGGTCGATCATACGAAGAAGGGCTATGGCTGGTTTCTTAACTAACTCTTTCTAGCTTCCCATTTTTCCTGGATACTAATATCCCTTTCAATTGATTCCCATGAACGTTCTAACTCAACCCGATTACTAGCTGTCTGTAAGATGGTGTTAAATAAATTTAAGGCAATTCTCGTTGATCTGATAGGCCGGGCTCAGTATTGGGCTATCTTTTAACTGGTACAGTCATGAGGGATAAAGACCGAAAAGATAAATTCTTGTGTTTTCTTTTAGGGTTTTCTATTTCTGTTTCAAAATATGTAAGAAGAAATCCAAAACCTTGAATTAATAATATGATGAAACTAAAGGTCGTTTCTGGTATCTGAGTTAAATTTTGAAAAGGGAATATGCATGAAATGAAAACAAAACATAAATCTATTGAACAAGGTGAGGCATCAATTAAAGAGGAATCTCACGTTGTGAAAGAAGAAGAAAATAGTTAGGAAAACTCTTAATGAAGCATATGATATTGAAATCTAAAACATTTACAGGTCTTGTACCTGCTGATAACTGATACAGAGGAAAAACTGTAAACAATTAAATTGCAAGAATAATTAATCACCACAGTAGAGGTTGTACTAAATTGYAGTTAAGCATTCATCAAAGAGATATATGAAAAATATGAAACAACAGAGAAGCACATAACTCAAACTTGAACAGATCTAGAATCTTCAATCTGTATTTGCATTAATTCAAAAATATCTTCAAATTCTTCTTTACAATGCGCCCAGAAAAAGCCTTCCTTTAGTCTCATGAAATTATACTTATACAATATCACCAATGCATTGATGTTTGGTGATTTCCTAACTCCTAGGGGAAAACAGTTACAAAAATGAAAACCTCAACTGTTTGCATGATTATATTTTATTTTTATATCGTATCGATAATATAAGCTTTCAAAATGATAATTCATTGTTTTATTGAATTATCTCCTTCTATCGACCCAATACATTCAATACATTTTTCAAGAAAGTGTACAACATTTCTGGGAGGCTCTAGAAAATTATTCACTTCGAATAGATAAAATTCTCTTGGAATTTTTGGAAGCCGATCTTCAATCCCCTTACCAGCAAAATTAATTGATTTCAATTTTAAGTTTGGCTTCACCAACCACTTGTCTATTAGGGTAACATCAATTTCCTTTAATTGTGAAAATTCCATCTGAATTTCGTTCAAACCCTCTTTGAAATTCAACTGGCATCTTACAATGTTTATTTATCCTAATGGCCCCATGCAATTGACTCTTCCAATACCTAATGATCCCTTGTCCAAAAAATCAAAGTTTTCTTCGCAATCGTCTTTGATTTCTTTGGTTGTTTTCGTGTTTTCTGCTATGTTGGTTTCCCATACTTTGAGCATGATATCACCTCTAATCTGCTCTGCGGTAGATATCTTTGGAGTTTTCGATACCTCTTCATTTTCTGAACATACAATTGCCCTTTGGAAAGTGGCCCTTGCTACTTTAGCTTCTTTTTCTTTAAAAATAATATTATCAAAAGAATTGCTTACTTCTTGAAAATAATTCTGAATAATCTCTACTTTGGAGATTAATCTCTATTGCTCAACTTATATCCTTGTATGTACTTCCAATGATAGGTCCTGAAAAAATTTCAAGTCTATCACCTGATTTTGAATGGAATTCAATCTCTCCTGCAATTGTCTTACTAATTCTTCTTGCTGGGTTACCTGCCCTTAACTGTTTTTCATTTTCTTATACAACTCGTCCAAGCTAGACTTAAGCAATTTAATTTCTTTCTTGTCGACAACTCTGGCCTACTCTAGACCTTTATTTGTTTCTTCCTTGATATTTTTCTCAATATATTTTACTTGGTTTTGCAACTGGGCTATCCTATGGTTACTTTGTTTCAAACTTTTTCTCATATTGTCAACAGTGAATATATTTTTTGTTGCCAGAGCTCCCATAGAGCCCGCTACCTTTGTATCAAAATCTTCCTCTTCCAAGTTTTTCCCATCTACCAGCACCCTGTGTTTCTTTACCATACCACCTTCTCTCACATACATTTCCTTCTTTAATACAACCTTCCTCTTTTTATTGAAAAATTAATTAGAGGGAGGTATTTCTTCTATAGAGATAGGGGCGAGGTCACTAGAATATATGACTCCTATCTGAGGGAGCCCAAAAATAGACTGTAAAGGGGTCAAGGAAGAAATGGGATTACCCAACTTTGTGGATTTTGTTTCCCCTATTGTCTTGGGGGTATCAACATGGACAATAGATGATGAAGGGGGAGTATATTGAGTGGACTTGGGAGGTGTCCCATACTTTCTTTCTATTTTTCTCCTGGATTCTCTGTCTATGGGATTTCTTCATTTTGTGAATACCTTTTTCCCCCCTGTGGATTTTCCTTGATGTCTGCTTTATCCTGCACTTTCTATCTAAAATCTGGGGGAGTGTTTTCTTGTTCTAGAGGAGGTGATGTTGCTCCTCCCTACAGTACATTAGGAAAACCACTTTGTCTGTGTCTCTGGAAGGTTAGAAAACTAGTTTTCAAGTCAGATAGTAATGTTTGTACCCATACTAATACCTCCTCATAGGTTTTGGCCCCATTGAAAATGTCATCGCAAGAGAATTTCTCATGTTCATACATTTTCATGTCACAATGAGCCATGTGATTTCCCACTATTTGATAAGGGTCTTGCTTTATGCGTTCAATGTCCACCAACTTGACCTCCTCTAGAGCTGTAACTTCAACCTTGGAATGACCCAAGTTGAGTAGAGAAAACTTCCTAATCTGCACAGGGAAGACCAACCAAAACTTCTTCTGAGCTCTCTTTAATTCTATCCCAATGCCACTCGTTATTACTTGATAGTCTACCTACCTGCACACCACTCTGTCAGGAAGGAATTTTAGGAGCATGTGTGGGGGAATTGAACATCCGAAAACCCTAATATAGGAGAAATTATTCTCAATAAACAAATTGGCAACCACCTTGACATTTCCTACAACTGACTCTGAAATACGAAGGGGTGCACAACCATACAACATCTGATGCACTGGTATCACCAAAAAATGATAAATTTCATAAAAAGAATCCTTAGCATTTTATTCGCACAACTTAGAATGATATTCATGAATAGGTTCAGTGCAGGTTTGGTTCCAAATCCAATTTATCAAAGAGAAAGGAGTCGTGAAACATATAGCATCCATAATGTATGCAAACATGTAAAAGGCTATTGGTCGGCCACTGGATGTCACAGTTTCATACTCTATAACCTCCTTAGCTAGGGTATCTGATAAAATCTTGTTCCAATTGAAGCTATAGCCTTCAGCTGCTTCATGTAAAAGGGGCACCCATTCTGCAGGTAAATGGGTAGGACTTTTCTTCCCGAAAAGTCTACATAGCATCATAACCACATAGACCATGTACTCATTCAATGAGGCTATGGCATAAATTCTATGGGTATCAGCCATGAATTTTGTTGGGTGTCTCCACTAGTCTTTGATTATGCCGGGGTATGTTTGATTTGCCTTTGTGCATTCTTTCCTTTGAAATTCACTTACAAAATCTTTATTATAAATGTACTTATAATTGAGAGATAGTTTGTACATTACTTGTATGTGCTCTGGTCTGAAAGAGATGACGACGACCCCTTGGTTGTCCAAAATGCTTATTGTCTGCACGTCTGTCCTCTCTAAATCCCAATTGATCATATCATTGTATGTCATGAGTCATGGGCGTGTAGCTACTTTGTGAAGTTTAGACCCTGCTATGTCCCAGAGTTTGTTATCAGAATCATCGGGACAATTCTTGATTTCGTAGTCCAAGGTTTCAAAAATTTGCCTCCAGGATTTGATGGAATCAATGGCATGCGGTGTAGTATCAAATATGACATCTCATTCCGGGCTTGAGATTTCAACTACTTCTTCACTTTTCTTAGGTGCCTTTCTAGGTGCCATAATGTTCACGCTAGAATGAAAACCTATTTTTAGAAGGAAAATGTATAAGCCTGGATAAATGCAACTCATTCCTGATTGTAAAAAACAAGAAAGAAATTCGAACTACAGAACATTTATTAAACTTTATCTTGTCTTACAATGAGCATACTAACACAGACGATAAGGAATTGATGTTTTAATGAGGAAGGTATGCCTAGAGATACACCTTCATGTCAAAAATATCTCCATTTGTCCATTATTAATACTGTCGCATATCAGTGATTTCAAACTAGAGTTTCGAAAGGACTGCTTTTATCAAATCCTGAAATGCGAAATGCAAAAGGTAGTTTAGTCATTATTAATCCCGTTTTAAACTAACTTAATTTAGTTTTAGACTTTGTTAAAAAATCACGATTTCGCATTTCAAAATTTTGGGGATCCTGTACCCAAGAGGTACGTCATAAGAAAACCCCGTATTGTGAATCATGATGGGATTAATTTAGGCTCTAATCACTTGTATTAATGATTTAATTAATTGAGATTAGTAATAAATTTCTTGTTTTCGGAAAAACGAGGATTGGGCATTTGAGGGTCGACATTTTGAAAGAACTTTGATACAAGAAAACCTGAATCGTGAAGGATTAATGAATTCTTGATAGTGTTTAAGAGTTTAATTAATCACGACTAAAGGGTACTTTGTGAAACACGCGTCGGGACTTATAACACTCATTTTTTCTTTTTCATTTCTTTAAATATAAATCCTTTTAGTGATTTCGACACTGGGACTCTAAAGTTGTTAACTAAAAATCATACCTCGTGAAAAGCCGAATCCCGAAACCTGAAAAAAATTGAAATATTTTTTTACTGCTTTTTAGAACTAAGGGAGGCTCCATGACTAGGAAAAAACAAAGTTTCATGTTTAAAGGGTAAAACATTTAAACTTTGTGTCAACATTAGGCTCCATCTATGGATCTCGTTTCCTTGTGGGACAAGAAGAACATGTAGACCAAGTTCCTTCATTGGTTAAATGGGGTCAATAATTCAACTTTGTGAAACAGACCAGGAGAAAAAATCAAAACAGGATTTTAGGATCTCTACATTTGACTTTGAAAACTCTTCAAAAATAAAACATATGATGATCTCAAGTTAGGTTCTCAATAGATTTCCTTTTCTGAAACTAACCTCATATCTGTGTAAGATAATCAAAACCAAATTAACCATTATACTAGGTTTCACTTGATTCCATTTGCATCAAGGTAAAGTAATTTCAATGAGTTAAATTAGTGGATCCCAGAAACCTATAATGTAAATCCAGCTGAAAGAAGAAAAGTTACCAGAGCATCTTGTAATTCATGTATAATAGCCTTATTAGATATAAGGATATTGCTTCACTTCTAGTGAGCCTATTCAGTACCCCAGTGAAGTTATCAGACTTCCCATATTGAATTTCCTTCCACCACTTCATTGGTTTCTAGCATTTAAATGTTGAGATGAGGGTAATCAATATAATGAATTTCCTTTCTTCATCTCTTTAGACTAGATGGGGGCAATCAATATTGAATTTCCTTTCACCATATGTCTATATATACTTTTTAATATGAAGTGGGGGAAATCAATCAGTATGTAATATACTCAGGAAGATATCTGCTTGAATTTTTTAATAGCAGAGGCTTGTCAACTTGCTTAAATAGCTCTAGGCTAATCTTCTCTCTTGCCTTCAAACATCATTGGCGTCAGGGAAATTATTAAGGGAAAATTCTTGATATATTTTTAAGAAACTTCCTTGAGAAAAACTAATCAGTTTATTCCTATTAGGAAGTCCAATAAGGTTAGGATTAACCTAGACATACTTCTGGTTTAGCCAAAGTTAAATAACTATAAACTCAACCTATTCTTTTTTTTGAAGGTTTGTTTGAGAATTTTCACAACCAAAGTGAGACCTTTCTTTTCTCAGGGAACTTATGATAAAACATCCAGGGTTAGACGAGGAGTAGGTTTTACCATGGTTAAGGGAAGGGTAAGGGGCTTCAGAAAAACTATTTCACATATGATTGTTCTTAAGGACTTTCTTAGTTATCCTTCAAAACTTTTCCTCAAGTCCCCCCTTTCTTTTTCACTTCCTTATTTGGAAATTTCAGTGATAATATTAGCATCAATTGAACTAATGATTTATTCATTTGTATATTTTAGGGTAATTTAGCCTGAATTTTCAGAGCAGAATCTCATACCTTGGTAACTCCTATGTTTCTAGCCAAAAAGGCTATTAATTTATTACCTTTTTCATTGGAAGATATTTAATATATATATCCGTGCCTGTCACTTTTTTAGCATCTCTAGTCTCTTGGTTCGTCAACAACTTTCCTGTGAAATAATTAGCATACTAATTGTCAAGAAATCCCATGAATCAAAATTATTATTATTATTATTATTATTTTGAAATCTTAAAATAAAAAACTTACCGAAAGGAATGGACTATAAAGCAAGCATGAAAAAAAATGGCATGTACAATGAGAGTTCAGGAACATATTACTACATGAAGTGTTTAATGTGTCTCCCATTTACAGGGGCGTTGAGAAGGTCTCCATCAAGATTTTCTAATGAAAAAACATTTTTTCCCTCAGAAGCTGAAATATTATATGGGCCGAACCAGATTGGATCAAACTTGCCATGTTTATTAGTGTCTTCTTTCCTGGATTCCCATTTCACGACAAGATCGCTAGGGAGGAAATCTCTATCTTTATTTTTCTTATCGAATAAGGCCTCCATGTTATCCTGATATCTCTATAACCTTTCATTTACTTCAGCCCTATTTTGCTGAACTCCAACCAGCTGGTTTATCCTCTGAGTAACGTCATTGGGTTCTTCATTTAAATCTTGCCAAAGTTTCATTACTGGTAGGGAAAGATTTATTGGTAAAATGACGTCAGTGCCATACACCATCTGAAAAGGGGAAATCCCAACTGATCTTTTGGTACTTATTCTATTGTCCCATAGAGCATATTTTAAATGGATATGCCATGTTTTCTTGTTTTCGTCAAAACCTTTTTTATCACAGTGATTAGACTTTTATTAGATGATTCAGCCAGACCATTACCCTATGGATAGTAAGTTGTTGAGTGTCCTAGTATGATGTTATATTTTTGGAAAAATCTAATCATGGCCATTGACTTAAATGCTTGAGTATTATTGGTGACTATCTTCCGAGGACAACCAAACCTGGATAAAATATTTTCTTCTAGGAAACTGATTACTATTGAGTTAGTTTCATTTCTCGTGGGAATAGATTCCACCCATTTAGTGAAATAGTATGTAGTAGTTAGAATCCACTTGTGTTAAGCACTGAAGTGTGGATAAATTTCTCCAATTAAATCAAGACCCCATTGCTAAAATGGAGCTTTGGTTTTAACTGGAACTAAAGGTAAATCTGGGACTTTCTGCTTGCATGTAAACAACTGATAATGAGTACATGTTTGGACTTTAGTGTTCACATCTGTGAATAATTTAGGCCAGTAATACCCAGCTCTTAAGATTTTATAAGCCATTTCCCGCCAAGCATGGTGTCCTCTGTACACTCCCATGTGGAATTCATCTATAACCCTTTTTTTTCGGTCTCGAATAAGCAGCTCAACATGAAACCCAGGGGGTCTTTCCAATACAATTTACCATCTATGATACAATATTTTACAGCATGTAACTTCAGTGTCCTAGTTTTATATGGGGTTAACTCATTGGGACATTGAAGGGTCAATAAGTAAGAAAGAATATCGTGATACCATATTGAAGTGGAGAACTTGTCTTGAATCTCAGTTGTGGGTGTAGTGACATCAAACTCATCTATTTCTAGAAATCCCTCATTCTCTTGCAACTAATTTATCCCAAGTTTTTTTAAATTTGATTCGGATATCAATTTGGCCAAACCTTGACCTTTGATAATTTTAGTTGGTTTGAATTCCAATTTAAACTCCTGAATTTTAGCCAGCCACTTGCCTCTTCTTTTTTCGTTGTCCGGCTGCACCAATATATCTTTCACAGAACTTGAAGGCATGTAAGCAATTATCTTTGAGTGAAATACATAGGTTTTGAAAGCCTTGAGAGATTTTACTATTGCATAAACTTGTTTTTCCAATATATGATATTTCATCTCAGCGTTTCTGAGACTTCTGCTAAAAAATGCAATAGGCCACTCAAAAACTTCCTCATTTTGCTATAACAATACAGCTACAATTGTATGTTCAGAGGAAAAAGAAAAAATCAAAAACTCTTTTGTGTAATCCAGGCTTGCCAAGACAAGTGTTTTTCTTATTACTTTCTTGATACATTGAAATGACACTTTGGATTTGTTTGTCCACTTCACCTCATTGTTCTTTTTAAGCATATCTGTAATCAATTTTACAATTTCGGCAAAGTTAGGGATGAATCTTCTCAAGAATTTTATTTCTCCTAAAAAGGACTGAATTTCTTTTATGTTTCTAGGAATATTTATGGTATCTATCACCTCGACCCTTTTGGGATCAATTTCAATTCCATGTCTAGACACAATATGACCCAAGAGTTTGCCTTCTTGCATTGCAAAATGGGATTTCTTGGGATTAAGTGACAAACCAAATTTGTGACATTTATTGAAAGTTTGTTTAAGGTGTGTTAGATGTTTTGCATCAGATTTAGAGAAAATAGTAAGGTCATCAAGATAGATAATGACGAACTTATCCATTTCTCCCATGAAAGAGATATCCATGGCTTGTTGGAAATTTTCCCCTGCATTCATTAAAACAAAACGCATTTTGTCATACATAAAGGTACCCCAAGGGGTAGTGAACGTAGTGTTTTCTTTGTCATTTTGATGTACTGCAATTTGATTGTAACCTGAAAAACCATCAATCATGGAAATTATGTTAGCTCCAACTACTTTTTCTAAAACATGATCCATCTTAGGTAATGGATAATTATCCTTAAGTGATGATCGATTCAGGTTTCTAAAATCTGCACACAGTCTGATCTCACCATTTTTATTTCTCACTGGGACTAAATTGGCTACCCACTCAGAGTATCTCAGTGGGACAATGATTTTAGCATCCAAGAGTTTTTTGACTTCTTTTTCTATTACCAGTAGTAGGATAGGGTTAATCTGCCTAAGTTTTTTCTTAAAAGGTTTGACACTTGGTTTCAGAGGAATTTTATGTTCCATTATAATAGTGTCATAAGTTCTCAATTCGTCATAAGACCAAGAGAAAACATCTTTATATTGTCTAAGAAACTCAACATACTTACTTTTGATTTCAGGAGACAGATATTTGGTTAATTTCACCAACCTAGGATTTTCTTTGGTACCTATATCGCAATCCTTCACCTCCTCTCACTAAGGCTACAAGGTAGACTTCAAAGGGATGTCATCATGATTAAATATCCTTTCTAAGGGGATCATACCCTTAGGTATCTAATTATTTTTTAAAACAAGCATTCGGTGGTTAACAATTTTATCTTGGAACTCTTGGGGGTCTTTGCCTTCCTGCATTATCCAAATAGGGTCATTCTGGTTTTCTTGGTCAGCATGTGTTTCAACAAAGTCATATACTGTCTTTAAAAACTTCTGGATTTGTTCATCATCCTCAAAAGATTTCCAATGTTGTATGCTATTCAGTATGGAAGGCCTATGTCTCATTAGTATATGCTATTTTAATTTGAAAGTAGTGGGAGGTGTGAACGTTGAAGCTGCTTTGGCTAATGCATCTGCCTGTTGATTTTCCTCTCTTGGAATATAATGAATATTAACAGAGGAGAAATTTTTTTCGATCCAATCCCAAACACAATTTTGGTAGGACCTTAACCTAGGATGTTTGGTCTGGTATTGACGATTTACTTGTTGCATGATTAGCTCTACATTGCCAAAGACTTCCAAGTTTTTAATTTTCATTCTCTTGACATCTTCTAATCCTAACACTAAGGCTTCATACTCGCATACATTATTAGTGTTGTCAATGTTCCATTGTAACCTATAAGAGAAAGGGATAACAAATTTGTCACCGGGTGCCACAAAGAGCACTCCAACCCTTGCTCCAAAATAAGACGAGGCACCATCAAAAAACATTTTCCAAACACCAGTGCTATATGCATCCTTCTTTCTTTGTTCTTTTTCTTTTTTATTTTATGTACAACTTTCCTCTATACATACATCAATATTGTCATCGATAGATAAAATACAATTGCCTAAATATTGATCAACAATATTGTTACAAGGGAAAAACTCTCTATGGCCAAGGATAAACCACAACAGAAAGGTATGACTATAGAAATCAACTCAATTCCAACATATTCTATATAAACTAATGTGCAATGCAAGAAAGAGGCCTACCTCGATCCAACATTTGATGATGTTCCACCATTGAGCACTTTGACCCAAAGCTTTATACCTGCGAGAAGTTCTCAACAAACAAGAAAAAAAGTATATAGTTATGATATAAAAGGGTTTAACACATCAAATATCATAATCCATTAATAAACATTACAAACACGCCCATGGATAATAATCATATATTTGCAAGATACCAATAGGACAGGAAAGGAGTATTTCTATTAATAATTGATCAACAGAAGTGTCAACATTACAAACCTCTGTGTCAGCATGGTTTGAAACCAAGAAACCAAGTTCCTTCCAACTGGGTCCCCACCACTTCAATCCTCCAACAAAGGCAAGCTCATGAGAAAGAAGCAAAGAGGTCCTGTCAATAATAAGGGAATAGCATGGGGGCTGAACACTATGTTTAGACTTGAGGGACAAAGGGATGCAGACTCAATATGAAGTAATTTCCTTAGAGTAACTTTGCTGTCAAAGTTGAATGCTTTCTTCTTCTTTTCCATAGTTCGAAATTGTGCTCTTATAGCCTCCACGATGCAACTGAAGGGACAAGTCGAAATGTTTCCAGTATATGGAAGGCCAAGGATCAGAGGTATTTTTTTGTGACATGGAAACTCAACCTCATTTTGTATTTTTTGTCAAAAATCCTGATATACACAAGTTGTAGTGGAGCAGCAATGATGCAGGAGCATCGCCAACATCAAGTGAGCCAGCGCAGAGACAATGGACAGCTGGAAAAGCGCCCAGCATGAATTTTGAAATCACCTTGAAGTTGATGTGCATTCTTAAATGAAGCCATTAAGAAGAAGCACACTTGTATAATGTAAGGGGACCTTCAGTGATTTTCTCTCGTCCTTAGTAGGTAGAAGGCATTTATGGTAGTTAATGCAAAGTAGATAGAATTCAATTCTAGATTAGACAGTTTAGAGTGCAAGAGGGAAATGGGATATAGACACCCTCATTGTGTATTGTAACATTAGATTGGATGAACATTAGTGTATGAAGAGCATAGAGAAGAAGCAGAGAGCTGTGTAGCAGATTCCATGTACATAAGTTCTAAATTAATACAAAGAAAGTTGTGATTCAGACTCATGGTGCTCGTATATTCTCTGTGTATGCATATTTGAATGTTATGCTCATGAATGTTTCTCTCTTTCTGTCATGCAATTGCTTTTATTCTATGTATGAATGATTTCTTGTTGAATGTTTGAAATCTGAGAGGAAAGGGTAACAAAATGAGTTTCAATTGTTTCTCTATCTGAGTAAGAGTTCCTGCAAGGAGTGCAGTTGAATTTTTTTGCAAGGAGTGCATCGACAAGAATTCAGGGTTGCGTCTTTGAAGGCTCAGATAGTTTTACTTTTGTTCTCATTTCCACAGAAGTGTAGTTGGGAAAAGGAGCCGTGCAAGGAGTGCGCAGGCCAATTTAAGCCTCATATTTGTGAATCTGAGAAAAGCATTTAGAGACTGATATTGCATGTGTGCACAGAGTCGAAAGGATTCAACACTTGGAAGTGTTTGAAGGTTACCGCAAGGAGTGCGTGAAAGAGTCTTCATTAAGACTCAACGCTAAGAGAAATATCAGGAGGTATAGGACCTTCGATTAATCGAAAAGGGAAGCAAAGGAAGTTTGTGCATGAAGTGTTTAGCAGGTGTTACAAGTTAGCATGCGGGTGGACAAGTTTTCAAGGAGGAACACTTGGTTCATTTCGTAGAAATCATTGGGAAGAACGGACGGTCGAAATTCTCTTAAGAGAATTCGCGAAGTCCCATGAGCCGTTAGATCTCACAGAGGAGCAGGGGAGTTACGGTCAAAGTGGTGAAAGGTTCTAAGCTCAGAAGGAGTAGGACCATAGATCCAAGCCACAAGGGTCATTGGATTTACGCATGGAATTCTATATCAGGGTTTCATGGGTGGAAGTCCCATAAACTTTGCAACGAGAATCACAAAATAACGAAACGCGATATCCCGAAGGCTAAGGGGATTGTGTGGGCCACAACGGGGTCAGTAGGTGGACAAGTGGTGCACTCTCGACAAGAATTAAATTCAGTTGATGGTTTTGGAGTTTCGCAGAGAAAAATCTCGAACACATTGCATTAGGATTCATGATATCGCAAAGTCCGAAGTCCTGACAAAAGTGAAGGGGAGTTGAAAGGTCAAAACTCATGAGTGTATCAGAGTTTTGGCTAATCGAGATTCGGGAGTCGAGGAGACAAGTTTCTAGACATCGCAATAGAAAAAATCTCGAAAAGGAAAAGGAAAGGTCAGTGTTGACTGTTTCGGGTTTCAGGGATTCGAGAGACCAACACTTGACCATTGGACTCGCGAAAGAACGAAATCTGATCTCCTAAGTGCAAAGAGGGGATCCCGTCAGATTTTACTGTGGGTGTAGATTTCCCGATAGGGAAATAGAAGAGTTGTTTATAGTTCTTCGGGCTAGTGGAAAGGGAAGGATCCTATGTTGACATGGACCTTCTAACCTACAGGTTGTGAAGGGAGCATGCGTCGGCATCATTTTGGTATCAGAGCACAGAAAGGTTCTTTTCTTTCTATAGCAGAGAAAAAGAGAATTCACCATGCCGCCAAGGAGAAGAGATAGGAAAACACCCGATCCACCAGAGGATAGGGAAATGCCGAGAAGAAGAGGAAGGCAGATGACTGATCCAGCCATGGAGAGAGAGATGCGTGATCTACAAGCTAGACTGAAAGACATGGAGACAGCACAAAGACGTACAGTCAGTGCTGGGGATCTCAATGATTATGAAAGTGAGATTGAGGATGGACATGAAGAAGAAGTTGTAGCTAAAGATGCAGTAAACGAACGTTTGATCAAAGATATTGCAAGAATGGGTGCAAGAGTGAAGATGGACATTCCATTTTATGAGGGAAATATGGATGCAGAGAAGCTTCTAGACTGGATTAGAGCTATGGACACATACATTGACTATGAAGGTGTCGAAGAGGACAAGAAATTCAAGCATGTTGTCACAAGATTGAAAGGACATGAAACATTGTGGTGGGATGAACTACAAGCTGACAGACGCTGCAAGGGAAAACAGAAGATCAAAAGCTGGGATAGAATGATTGTGAAGATGAAGGAAAAATTCATCCCTAGATATTACCAAATTACTCTTTTCAGGAGGATGCAAAACCTGAGATAGAAGCTGATGACAGTGAAAGAATACACTGAAGAATTCTATAAACTGAACATCAGGGCAGGTCATCATGAAAGTGATGATGAAAAAGTTGTCAGATACCTGAATGGCCTGAGATATGACATCCAAGATGAGATGAGCATGGTAACCATCCAAATGGTGGAAGATGCTTACCAGATGGCTCTAATAGCTGAAGAGAAGCTGAGTCGAAAGCAGAGTCGGAGAGGGCGAGGAAGAAGTCAGCCTAGAGGCAAATCAATTTCCCAGGACAAATATCATAATCCTAAGGAGGACTGGAAGAAACCTCGGACTTGAACTGAGAGAGGTGGAACCTCACAGAGAGGGTAGCATACTGAGCAGAGAGGAGATTATGCTGATAATAATACTTTTTCTCGTACTAGAGGTAGATGAAGAGGGAGAGGTGGAGTAATAACATGCTTCACATGTGGAAAGAATAGGAACAAGTCTTACACGTGTCCAGATAAAAAGGAGAGTGGAGAAGCTCACATCGCCAAATGACAGAGGCGAGATGTTGAGGTAGAATATGCTGAAGGCGGAAGATCGTTGATGATGAGAAAAGCTCTTTTGACACCAAAGAAGGAGATGGAGAGTTCAGTCCAAAGGACCAGACTTTTTCGGACTGCTTGCAAAACCAAGGATAGGGTATGAAAAGTTATTGTGGACAGTGGTAGCATGGATAATCTCATTTCTACAGAGATGGTAGAGAAGCTGGAGCTGGAGACGATTGATCATCCAAGCCCATACAGAGTTTCATGGCTACAGAAGGGACATCAGGTAACTGTCACCAAACAATGTTTAGTTGAATTTAAGATAAGAGGGTATAATGATAAAATATTATGTGATGTCATTCCTATGGATGTTTGTCATCTATTGCTGGGTAGACCATGGCAATATGACAGGAATGTGATTCATGATGGGAGAATGAACACATACACCCTAGAGAAGAATGGGAGGACTCACATGTTGCTTCCAATCAAAGATAAGGAGGTGAAGATTGAAGTAAGCAATACTGTACTTCTCATGAGTGGGAAGGAACTTCTTACCAAGGTTAAAAAGAAAGAAGAACCACAATTCATTATGGTCAGAAAACCGAAGATTGTTTTGACTAGCACAAGAGTGGATGATTTACCAGAAGAAGTTCAGGAACTTCTGGAAGAGTTCGCTGACATAGTAGTGGACGAACTACCTCGTTTGTTTCCACCAATTAGAAGTGTGATTTATCATATTGATCTCATACGAGGAGCCAGTTTTCCAAACAAATCCGCGTACAGATTGACATCGCAAGAAAATGAAGAGGTTAAGAGGCAAGTCCAGGATTTGTTGGACAAAGGTTTGGTCAGAGAAAGCTTGAGTCCGTGTGTTGTTCCACCAATACTCAGTCCAAAGAAAGACAGAGGCTAGATGATGTGTATTGACTTGAGGGTGATCAATAAGATAACCATTAGGTACAGATTTCCATTGCGAAGGATGGATGATCTGATGGATTGCTTGAGTGGAGCAAAGTATTTTTCAAATATTGATTTGAAAAGCGGTTATCATCAAATCCGCATGAGAGAAGGGGACGAGTGGAAAACAACATTCAAAACCAATGAAGGGTTGTATGAATGGCTTGTTATGCCATTTGTCTTAACAAATGCGCCAAGTACCTTCATGAGATTGATGAATGAAGTCCTGAGGAAGTTCATCGAAAAATTTGTTATCGTATATTTGGATGACATACTGGTTTTCAGTAAAACAGTGGCAGAGCATCTGAATCATTTGGCTACAGTGATGCAGAAATTACAGCAAGAGAAGCTGTTGATAAATATGAAGAAGTCCTCATTCATGAAGACAGAGCTCCTTTACTTGGGGTTTGTTATTTCTGCAAATGAGTTGAGGATGGATCCAGATAAGGTGGAGGTAATCAAGAATTGACCATTACCAAAGAATATCTTTGAGGTGATATTTTTTCACGGATTGGATAGTTTCTACTGGAAGTTCATCAGGAATTTTAGTGGAATTAGTGCAGCGATGATGGATACAGTGAAGAAAAGACACAATTCTTTTCGCTGGACAGAAGAGGCTGAAAAGAGTTTTAAACTGTTGAAGAGGAAGATTATGGAACAACCAGTTTTGGTGTTGTTGGATTTACACAAGACATTCCAGGTGAAATGTGATGCAAGTGGATTTGCAATAGGGGCAGTCTTGATTCAAGAAGACAGGCCAATAGAATACTTCAGCGAGAAGCTAAATGAAGTGAAAGTGAAGTACTCCACTTATGATAAGGAGTTCTATGCTATAATATAGGCATTGAAGAAATGGAGGCATTACTTGATTCCGAAGGAGTTTGTCTTATACAGTGAAAATCATGCACTGTAGTTTGTGACTCAATAGGAGAAGTTGAATTGAAGACATGTCAAATGGGTTGAGTACATGCAGAATTTCACTTTTGTGATTAAACATATTTCTAGTACTGCTAACAAAGTTGTTGATGCTTTGAGCAGGAAGTGTTTGTTGTTGTAGGAGTTCAAAGTCAAAACGTTGGGTTTTGATGATCTCAGGGACATGTATGCAGATGATACAGATTTTAAGGAGGCATATGAAGAAAATGAGAATCCCATTCTCAGAGACAGAAGCCATTGGGTAGAATACATGATCCAGGAAGGATTACTGTTTAAGGGCAATCAGCTGTGTATTCTGAAATGCTCCATGAGGGAGAATCTGTTGAAGGAAAAACACAGTGGAGGATTAGCAGTGCACTTTGGTCACGACAAGACATTCGCAAAGCTGAATGAGTCATATTTTTGGCCAGGAATGCGAGGAGATGTCAAGATATTTGTGGACAGATGCAAAATTTGCCAACATTCGAAGGGAAGGAAACAGAATGCGGGGTTTTATCAACCACTACCCATACCAGAAAGGCTGTGGGATGCAATCAACATGGATTTCATATTAGGGTTGCCAAGAACACAAAGAGGTTTTGACTCAATCTTTGTGGTGGTGGATAGATTTTCCAAAATGNGAAACAACAGAGAAGCACATAACTCAAACTTGAACAGATCTAGAATCTTCAATCTGTATTTGCATTAATTCAAAAATATCTTCAAATTCTTCTTTACAATGCGCCCAGAAAAAGCCTTCCTTTAGTCTCATGAAATTATACTTATACAATATCACCAATGCATTGATGTTTGGTGATTTCCTAACTCCTAGGGGAAAACAGTTACAAAAATGAAAACCTCAACTGTTTGCATGATTATATTTTATTTTTATATCGTATCGATAATATAAGCTTTCAAAATGATAATTCATTGTTTTATTGAATTATCTCCTTCTATCGACCCAATACATTCAATACATTTTTCAAGAAAGTGTACAACATTTCTGGGAGGCTCTAGAAAATTATTCACTTCGAATAGATAAAATTCTCTTGGAATTTTTGGAAGCCGATCTTCAATCCCCTTACCAGCAAAATTAATTGATTTCAATTTTAAGTTTGGCTTCACCAACCACTTGTCTATTAGGGTAACATCAATTTCCTTTAATTGTGAAAATTCCATCTGAATTTCGTTCAAACCCTCTTTGAAATTCAACTGGCATCTTACAATGTTTATTTATCCTAATGGCCCCATGCAATTGACTCTTCCAATACCTAATGATCCCTTGTCCAAAAAATCAAAGTTTTCTTCGCAATCGTCTTTGATTTCTTTGGTTGTTTTCGTGTTTTCTGCTATGTTGGTTTCCCATACTTTGAGCATGATATCACCTCTAATCTGCTCTGCGGTAGATATCTTTGGAGTTTTCGATACCTCTTCATTTTCTGAACATACAATTGCCCTTTGGAAAGTGGCCCTTGCTACTTTAGCTTCTTTTTCTTTAAAAATAATATTATCAAAAGAATTGCTTACTTCTTGAAAATAATTCTGAATAATCTCTACTTTGGAGATTAATCTCTATTGCTCAACTTATATCCTTGTATGTACTTCCAATGATAGGTCCTGAAAAAATTTCAAGTCTATCACCTGATTTTGAATGGAATTCAATCTCTCCTGCAATTGTCTTACTAATTCTTCTTGCTGGGTTACCTGCCCTTAACTGTTTTTCATTTTCTTATACAACTCGTCCAAGCTAGACTTAAGCAATTTAATTTCTTTCTTGTCGACAACTCTGGCCTACTCTAGACCTTTATTTGTTTCTTCCTTGATATTTTTCTCAATATATTTTACTTGGTTTTGCAACTGGGCTATCCTATGGTTACTTTGTTTCAAACTTTTTCTCATATTGTCAACAGTGAATATATTTTTTGTTGCCAGAGCTCCCATAGAGCCCGCTACCTTTGTATCAAAATCTTCCTCTTCCAAGTTTTTCCCATCTACCAGCACCCTGTGTTTCTTTACCATACCACCTTCTCTCACATACATTTCCTTCTTTAATACAACCTTCCTCTTTTTATTGAAAAATTAATTAGAGGGAGGTATTTCTTCTATAGAGATAGGGGCGAGGTCACTAGAATATATGACTCCTATCTGAGGGAGCCCAAAAATAGACTGTAAAGGGGTCAAGGAAGAAATGGGATTACCCAACTTTGTGGATTTTGTTTCCCCTATTGTCTTGGGGGTATCAACATGGACAATAGATGATGAAGGGGGAGTATATTGAGTGGACTTGGGAGGTGTCCCATACTTTCTTTCTATTTTTCTCCTGGATTCTCTGTCTATGGGATTTCTTCATTTTGTGAATACCTTTTTCCCCCCTGTGGATTTTCCTTGATGTCTGCTTTATCCTGCACTTTCTATCTAAAATCTGGGGGAGTGTTTTCTTGTTCTAGAGGAGGTGATGTTGCTCCTCCCTACAGTACATTAGGAAAACCACTTTGTCTGTGTCTCTGGAAGGTTAGAAAACTAGTTTTCAAGTCAGATAGTAATGTTTGTACCCATACTAATACCTCCTCATAGGTTTTGGCCCCATTGAAAATGTCATCGCAAGAGAATTTCTCATGTTCATACATTTTCATGTCACAATGAGCCATGTGATTTCCCACTATTTGATAAGGGTCTTGCTTTATGCGTTCAATGTCCACCAACTTGACCTCCTCTAGAGCTGTAACTTCAACCTTGGAATGACCCAAGTTGAGTAGAGAAAACTTCCTAATCTGCACAGGGAAGACCAACCAAAACTTCTTCTGAGCTCTCTTTAATTCTATCCCAATGCCACTCGTTATTACTTGATAGTCTACCTACCTGCACACCACTCTGTCAGGAAGGAATTTTAGGAGCATGTGTGGGGGAATTGAACATCCGAAAACCCTAATATAGGAGAAATTATCCTCAATAAACAAATTGGCAACCACCTTGACATTTCCTACAACTGACTCTGAAATACGAAGGGGTGCACAACCATACAACATTTGATGCACTGGTATCACCAAAAAATGATAAATTTCATAAAAAGAATCCTTAGCATTTTATTCGCACAACTTAGAATGATATTCATGAATAGGTTCAGTGCAGGTTTGGTTCCAACTCCAATTTATCAAAGAGAAAGGAGTCGTGAAACATATAGCATCCATAATGTATGCAAACATGTAAAAGGCTATTGGTCGGCCACTGGATGTCGCAGTTTCATACTCTATAACCTCCTTAGCTAGGGTATCTGATAAAATCTTGTTCCAATTGAAGCTATAGCCTTCAGCTGCTTCATGTAAAAGGGGCACCCATTCTGCAGGTAAATGGGTAGGACTTTTCTTCCCGAAAAGTCTACATAGCATCATAACCACATAGACCATGTACTCATTCAATGAGGCTATGGCATAAATTCTATGGGTATCAGCCATGAATTTTGTTGGGTGTCTCCACTAGTCTTTGATTATGCCGGGGTATGTTTGATTTGCCTTTGTGCATTCTTTCCTTTGAAATTCACTTACAAAATCTTTATTATAAATGTACTTATAATTGAGAGATAGTTTGTACATTACTTGTATGTGCTCTGGTCTGAAAGAGATGACGACGACCCCTTGGTTGTCCAAAATGCTTATTGTCTGCACGTCTGTCCTCTCTAAATCCCAATTGATCATATCATTGTATGTCATGAGTCATGGGCGTGTAGCTACTTTGTGAAGTTTAGACCCTGCTATGTCCCAGAGTTTGTTATCAGAATCATCGGGACAATTCTTGATTTCGTAGTCCAAGGTTTCAAAAATTTGCCTCCAGGATTTGATGGAATCAATGGCATGCGGTGTAGTATCAAATATGACATCTCATTCCGGGCTTGAGATTTCAACTACTTCTTCACTTTTCTTAGGTGCCTTTCTAGGTGCCATAATGTTCACGCTAGAATGAAAACCTATTTTTAGAAGGAAAATGTATAAGCCTGGATAAATGCAACTCATTCCTGATTGTAAAAAACAAGAAAGAAATTCGAACTACAGAACATTTATTAAACTTTATCTTGTCTTACAATGAGCATACTAACACAGACGATAAGGAATTGATGTTTTAATGAGGAAGGTATGCCTAGAGATACACCTTCATGTCAAAAATATCTCCATTTGTCCATTATTAATACTGTCGCATATCAGTGATTTCAAACTAGAGTTTCGAAAGGACTGCTTTTATCAAATCCTGAAATGCGAAATGCAAAAGGTAGTTTAGTCATTATTAATCCCGTTTTAAACTAACTTAATTTAGTTTTAGACTTTGTTAAAAAATCACGATTTCGCATTTCAAAATTTTGGGGATCCTGTACCCAAGAGGTACGTCATAAGAAAACCCCGTATTGTGAATCATGATGGGATTAATTTAGGCTCTAATCACTTGTATTAATGATTTAATTAATTGAGATTAGTAATAAATTTCTTGTTTTCGGAAAAACGAGGATTGGGCATTTGAGGGTCGACATTTTGAAAGAACTTTGATACAAGAAAACCTGAATCGTGAAGGATTAATGAATTCTTGATAGTGTTTAAGAGTTTAATTAATCACGACTAAAGGGTACTTTGTGAAACACGCGTCGGGACTTATAACACTCATTTTTTCTTTTTCATTTCTTTAAATATAAATCCTTTTAGTGATTTCGACACTGGGACTCTAAAGTTGTTAACTAAAAATCATACCTCGTGAAAAGCCGAATCCCGAAACCTGAAAAAAATTGAAATATTTTTTTACTGCTTTTTAGAACTAAGGGAGGCTCCATGACTAGGAAAAAACAAAGTTTCATGTTTAAAGGGTAAAACATTTAAACTTTGTGTCAACATTAGGCTCCATCTATGGATCTCGTTTCCTTGTGGGACAAGAAGAACATGTAGACCAAGTTCCTTCATTGGTTAAATGGGGTCAATAATTCAACTTTGTGAAACAGACCAGGAGAAAAAATCAAAACAGGATTTTAGGATCTCTACATTTGACTTTGAAAACTCTTCAAAAATAAAACATATGATGATCTCAAGTTAGGTTCTCAATAGATTTCCTTTTCTGAAACTAACCTCATATCTGTGTAAGATAATCAAAACCAAATTAACCATTATACTAGGTTTCACTTGATTCCATTTGCATCAAGGTAAAGTAATTTCAATGAGTTAAATTAGTGGATCCCAGAAACCTATAATGTAAATCCAGCTGAAAGAAGAAAAGTTACCAGAGCATCTTGTAATTCATGTATAATAGCCTTATTAGATATAAGGATATTGCTTCACTTCTAGTGAGCCTATTCAGTACCCCAGTGAAGTTATCAGACTTCCCATATTGAATTTCCTTCCACCACTTCATTGGTTTCTAGCATTTAAATGTTGAGATGAGGGTAATCAATATAATGAATTTCCTTTCTTCATCTCTTTAGACTAGATGGGGGCAATCAATATTGAATTTCCTTTCACCATATGTCTATATATACTTTTTAATATGAAGTGGGGGAAATCAATCAGTATGTAATATACTCAGGAAGATATCTGCTTGAATTTTTTAATAGCAGAGGCTTGTCAACTTGCTTAAATAGCTCTAGGCTAATCTTCTCTCTTGCCTTCAAACATCATTGGCGTCAGGGAAATTATTAAGGGAAAATTCTTGATATATTTTTAAGAAACTTCCTTGAGAAAAACTAATCAGTTTATTCCTATTAGGAAGTCCAATAAGGTTAGGATTAACCTAGACATACTTCTGGTTTAGCCAAAGTTAAATAACTATAAACTCAACCTATTCTTTTTTTTGAAGGTTTGTTTGAGAATTTTCACAACCAAAGTGAGACCTTTCTTTTCTCAGGGAACTTATGATAAAACATCCAGGGTTAGACGAGGAGTAGGTTTTACCATGGTTAAGGGAAGGGTAAGGGGCTTCAGAAAAACTATTTCACATATGATTGTTCTTAAGGACTTTCTTAGTTATCCTTCAAAACTTTTCCTCAAGTCCCCCCTTTCTTTTTCACTTCCTTATTTGGAAATTTCAGTGATAATATTAGCATCAATTGAACTAATGATTTATTCATTTGTATATTTTAGGGTAATTTAGCCTGAATTTTCAGAGCAGAATCTCATACCTTGGTAACTCCTATGTTTCTAGCCAAAAAGGCTATTAATTTATTACCTTTTTCATTGGAAGATATTTAATATATATATCCGTGCCTGTCACTTTTTTAGCATCTCTAGTCTCTTGGTTCGTCAACAACTTTCCTGTGAAATAATTAGCATACTAATTGTCAAGAAATCCCATGAATCAAAATTATTATTATTATTATTATTATTTTGAAATCTTAAAATAAAAAACTTACCGAAAGGAATGGACTATAAAGCAAGCATGAAAAAAAATGGCATGTACAATGAGAGTTCAGGAACATATTACTACATGAAGTGTTTAATGTGTCTCCCATTTACAGGGGCGTTGAGAAGGTCTCCATCAAGATTTTCTAATGAAAAAACATTTTTTCCCTCAGAAGCTGAAATATTATATGGGCCGAACCAGATTGGATCAAACTTGCCATGTTTATTAGTGTCTTCTTTCCTGGATTCCCATTTCACGACAAGATCGCTAGGGAGGAAATCTCTATCTTTATTTTTCTTATCGAATAAGGCCTCCATGTTATCCTGATATCTCTATAACCTTTCATTTACTTCAGCCCTATTTTGCTGAACTCCAACCAGCTGGTTTATCCTCTGAGTAACGTCATTGGGTTCTTCATTTAAATCTTGCCAAAGTTTCATTACTGGTAGGGAAAGATTTATTGGTAAAATGACGTCAGTGCCATACACCATCTGAAAAGGGGAAATCCCAACTGATCTTTTGGTACTTATTCTATTGTCCCATAGAGCATATTTTAAATGGATATGCCATGTTTTCTTGTTTTCGTCAAAACCTTTTTTATCACAGTGATTAGACTTTTATTAGATGATTCAGCCAGACCATTACCCTATGGATAGTAAGTTGTTGAGTGTCCTAGTATGATGTTATATTTTTGGAAAAATCTAATCATGGCCATTGACTTAAATGCTTGAGTATTATTGGTGACTATCTTCCGAGGACAACCAAACCTGGATAAAATATTTTCTTCTAGGAAACTGATTACTATTGAGTTAGTTTCATTTCTCGTGGGAATAGATTCCACCCATTTAGTGAAATAGTATGTAGTAGTTAGAATCCACTTGTGTTAAGCACTGAAGTGTGGATAAATTTCTCCAATTAAATCAAGACCCCATTGCTAAAATGGAGCTTTGGTTTTAACTGGAACTAAAGGTAAATCTGGGACTTTCTGCTTGCATGTAAACAACTGATAATGAGTACATGTTTGGACTTTAGTGTTCACATCTGTGAATAATTTAGGCCAGTAATACCCAGCTCTTAAGATTTTATAAGCCATTTCCCGCCAAGCATGGTGTCCTCTGTACACTCCCATGTGGAATTCATCTATAACCCTTTTTTTTCGGTCTCGAATAAGCAGCTCAACATGAAACCCAGGGGGTCTTTCCAATACAATTTACCATCTATGATACAATATTTTACAGCATGTAACTTCAGTGTCCTAGTTTTATATGGGGTTAACTCATTGGGACATTGAAGGGTCAATAAGTAAGAAAGAATATCGTGATACCATATTGAAGTGGAGAACTTGTCTTGAATCTCAGTTGTGGGTGTAGTGACATCAAACTCATCTATTTCTAGAAATCCCTCATTCTCTTGCAACTAATTTATCCCAAGTTTTTTTAAATTTGATTCGGATATCAATTTGGCCAAACCTTGACCTTTGATAATTTTAGTTGGTTTGAATTCCAATTTAAACTCCTGAATTTTAGCCAGCCACTTGCCTCTTCTTTTTTCGTTGTCCGGCTGCACCAATATATCTTTCACAGAACTTGAAGGCATGTAAGCAATTATCTTTGAGTGAAATACATAGGTTTTGAAAGCCTTGAGAGATTTTACTATTGCATAAACTTGTTTTTCCAATATATGATATTTCATCTCAGCGTTTCTGAGACTTCTGCTAAAAAATGCAATAGGCCACTCAAAAACTTCCTCATTTTGCTATAACAATACAGCTACAATTGTATGTTCAGAGGAAAAAGAAAAAATCAAAAACTCTTTTGTGTAATCCAGGCTTGCCAAGACAAGTGTTTTTCTTATTACTTTCTTGATACATTGAAATGACACTTTGGATTTGTTTGTCCACTTCACCTCATTGTTCTTTTTAAGCATATCTGTAATCAATTTTACAATTTCGGCAAAGTTAGGGATGAATCTTCTCAAGAATTTTATTTCTCCTAAAAAGGACTGAATTTCTTTTATGTTTCTAGGAATATTTATGGTATCTATCACCTCGACCCTTTTGGGATCAATTTCAATTCCATGTCTAGACACAATATGACCCAAGAGTTTGCCTTCTTGCATTGCAAAATGGGATTTCTTGGGATTAAGTGACAAACCAAATTTGTGACATTTATTGAAAGTTTGTTTAAGGTGTGTTAGATGTTTTGCATCAGATTTAGAGAAAATAGTAAGGTCATCAAGATAGATAATGACGAACTTATCCATTTCTCTCATGAAAGAGATATCCATGGCTTGTTGGAAATTGTTGGTCCCCGGTTTTGACTATGTTCTTCGCCCATACTACTTACCGTTGACCTCCAACTATATGCCAGTATCACCCTTTTTGACCTCCTTTTGATATAATCAACATCCCTTTACCACCCAAAGGGGTCACCTAAGGTATCTTTGAAATTCAAGTTATTATTTCGCATTTTAATACTTTAATTTGATAAATGAGCTAATATAACTTGGGTAGGTACCATTGCTATTCTTGGCGCAGGATTCCGGTACCAGGTACCAACTCACACCGTAGCGGTACCAGTGGAGCAGTTCGAAACCGATGCATCATGGAATGCGTTATGGTTCGAAGAGGGAGATAGCAGAGTCACAGGTCAGCTGGAGCCATTGCCACAGAGTGCTCGAGAGTGTGATGATTACTTTGGATCGATTATGCTTCAAGTGTTCAC
>JZKD02S1226014.1:0-15560 GCA_000966675.3 Picea glauca | reverse complement strand
TCTTCAATAATAACTGTTGGGGCTGACTTCTTATTCTTCCCTTTATAATTGTCCGATGACCAATCTACAAAAGGGGATTTGGTCCTTATACAATTACCAACATGATTAATCCACAATGGGGATTAATCCTAGTAATAAAATAACAATAATAATAAGAATTATCTTCGCAGTTACATTATTTCAACAAAAAAGATGGGTGGGAAGGGAATATTGTATTGTAATTGGCAGTAGTCGTGTCTCCTTTGAACAGATCACAAAGTTACTGAGTCCGTGTGTCATCATAATTTTGGGTTTTAACATGGCCTTAGGAAGCTGATCCTGCTACAAAGTTTTCTCTACCAACTGGTTACTCTTCCAATCCCTATAGAGAACATTATTGATGCCTCCTACATTCAGTTGTGACATCATTGAGTCCATGCTGCCAGAGTTCACCATATGTCTCATGCTCTTGTTCAAAGGAAGTCTATCAACATATGTCCGACACTCCTTAGAAATCTTCACTTTGCATGTCGGCCATACCCTCAGTTTGTCTTAGAATCACAAGATACTTTGGTATTATCATGCACCCTAGCCCTACATTCATCATTGGTAGGTCACCTTGAACCCATCAATCGACATTTCATCATTGTTCATTGATTGAGTGGTTTCCCTTGTGTTTGAAGAAAAGACATCTATTCACACTTTGGGATTTATGCAAGTGTCTTGCATGCCATTAGCCTTATTGTTGGTTTTCTTGCCATTTTTAACATTTTTTCATCATTGGCTACTATTTAGAGGGTCCTTTTCGTGTACTGCTTTCATTTGGCACACACGAAAGACACACAGGGTCGTTGGTTCATAAACATGTTCTTCATCCAATCTCCACCAAATCATGAAGCTCCTTCTTTGCTCCTCGTGTTTACTGATGAGAGATGCCTCAATGCTCTCCTTTTATTGGGTCTCCTTCCATCGAATTCAACTCATTTATTATGGATATGGGACCTAGAGTTTTATGAGTACCTTGAGGATTGCATTCGTTAGTGGCAGTCTCTCTCGCCATTGACAGATGGGAATACATCAATGTCTCCTGATCAATGGATCTCTCAAGTGTTCGAAACCAACTCATTAATTCACATTTGTAGAGATGTACTCGGTGCCTTGATACCTACTTCCATCATCGGTAGGTTGTCTCACATTTGTTAATGGTATACTTCAATGACCAGTAATCAAACGATGTCTCATCGTGTTTGACCTCAACTCATTTATTCACATGATGTAGACTTGCACCATTGGTGGATAGTGTAGAAGACTTGAAGACATCACTATGTGGCCGCAGATTTCCTGAGCTGCTGCTTCCATTTCATTGGACCAGTACCTATTTGACTTCAATGATATTGGAGATCAGATTTTACTACATGGTATAAAGATATCTTCAGATTGATTTTTGGGACTGGTTTCACTGGGCCTTGTTCATGACTATGACAACTTTTGGCATATAACTACATTTGTATTTTCCTATTCATGGCCATGAACACTTGTTTGGTATATTTTCACATGGAACTGCATTGTATTCTTGGCATCCATGTATGCAAAGTCAGTACGTAATGTAATGAGCAATTGCGTTCATCCAGCTAGTTCTCTACCACTCCACTTCTGGGTTATTTATAATGTATTTCGGTCATCGCAGATACTCCTATGATCTCACACATTAGGGGGCATCTATTATAGCAAGATTTGCCTCACCATTGCTATCTTACACAAAGGGCCTTTTTCCATTTCCCTATGCAGACTTTTTATCTTTTTTTGATGAATCCAGAGCTAAAAATATACATTTTTCCACATATACACTCTCTAATTGCTATGCAAGATGCATATACGCTTGCTTGATGCCGATGCATGCTCCCTCCACAACCTGCAGGTCAGAAGGTCTACGTCAACACATGATCCTTCCCTTTCCACTGGCCTAAAGAAATCTAAATGACTCTTCTATTTTCCTATCGGGAAATCTACACCCACAATAAACTCTGATGGGATCCCCTCTTTGCACTTAGGAGATCAGATTTTGTGCTTTCGCGAGTCCAGTGGTCAAGCGTTGGTATCTCGAATCCCTGAAACCCGAAATAGTCAACACTGACCTTTCCTTTTCCTTTTCAGGATTTTTTCTATCACTATTTCGGTGATCACGATGTCGAGAAACTTGTCTCCTCGATTCTCGAATCCTGATTAGACGAAACTCCGATACACTCATGCATTTTGACCTTTCAACGCCCCTTCACTTCTGTCGGGACTTCAGGCTTTGCAATATTGTGAATCCTAATGCAATGTGTTCGGGATTTTGCTCTGCAAAACTCCGAAACCATCAACTGAATTTACTTCTTGTCAAGAGTGCACCACCTGTCCACCTACTGACCCCACTGTGGCCCACACAATCCCCTTAGCCTTCGGGATATCGTGTTTCATGATTTCATGATTCCTTCTGCAAAGTTTATGGGACTTCCACCCACAAAACCCCGATATAGAATTCCATGCGTAAATCCAACGGCCCTTGTGGCTTGGGTCTACGGTCCTACTCCTCCTGAGCTTAGAACCTTTCGCTGCTTTCACTGTAACTCCCCTGCTCCTTTGTGAGATCTAACGGATCACGGGACTTCATGAATTCTCTTCAGAGAATTCTGACCGTCCATTCTTCCTGATGATTTCTGTGAAATGAACCAAGTGTTCCTCCGTGAAAACTTGTCCACCCGCACGCTAACTTGTAACACCTGCTAAACACTTCACGTAAAAAATTCCTTTGCTTCCCTTTTCAATTACTTGAAGGTCCTATACCTCCTGTGCTTTCTCTCAGTGTCGAGTCTTAATGAAGACTTTTGTGCGCACTCCTTGTGGAAACCTTCAAACACTTCCAAGTGTTTAATCCCTTCGACTCTGCGCACACCTGCAGTAGCAGTCTCTAAATGCTTTGCTCAGATTCGCAACTCTGAGGCTTAAATTGGCCTGCACACTCCTTGAACGGCTTCTTTGCCCAACTTCACTTCTGTGGAAATGAGAACAAAAGTAAAACTATCTGAGCCTTCAGAGACGCAACCCTGAATTCTTATCGACGCACTCCTTGCAGACAAATTCAACTACACTCCTTGCAGGAACTCTTACTCAGATAGAGAAACAATTGAAACTCATTTCGTTACCCTTTCCTCTCAGATTTAAAACATTCAACAAGAAATCATTCATGCATAGCATAAAAGAAATTGCATGACAGAAAGAGAGAAACATTCATGAGCATAACATTCAAAGATGCATACACAGAGAATATACGAACACCATGAGTCTGAATCACAACTTTCTTTGTATTAATTCAGAACTTCTNGTTCATCCAGCTAGTTCTCTACCACTCCACTTCTGGGTTATTTATAATGTATTTCGGTCATCGCAGATACTCCTATGATCTCACACATTAGGGGGCATCTATTATAGCAAGATTTTCCTCACCATTGCTATCTTACACAAAGGGCCTTTTTCCATTTCCCTATGCAGACTTTTTATCTCTTTTTGATGAATCCAGAGATAAAAATATACATTTTTCCACATATACACTCTCTAATTGCTATGCAAGATGCATATACGCTTGCTTGATGCCGATGCATGCTCCCTCCACAACCTGCAGGTCAGAAGGTCTACGTTAACACATGATCCTTCCCTTTCCACTGGCCTAAAGAACTCTAAATGACTCTTCTATTTTCCTATCAGGAAATCTACACCCACAATAAACTCTGATGGGATCCCCTCTTTGCACTTAGGAGATCAGATTTTGCGCTTTCGCGAGTCCAGTGGTCAAGCGTTGGTATCTCGAATCCCCGAAACCCGAAATAGTCAACACTGACCTTTCCTTTTCCTTTTCAGGATTTTTTCTATCACTATTTCGGTGATCACGATGTCAAGAAACTTGTCTCCTCGATTCTCGAATCCTGATTAGACGAAACTCCGATACACTCATGCATTTTGACCTTTCAACGCCCCTTCACTTCTGTCAGGACTTCAGGCTTTGCAATATTGTGAATCCTAATGCAATGTGTTCGGGATTTTGCTCTGCAAAACTCCGAAACCATTAACTGAATTTACTTCTTGTCAAGAGTGCACCACCTGTCCACCTACTGACCCCACTGTGGCCCACACAATCTCCTTAGCCTTCGGGATATCGTGTTTCATGATTTCGTGATTCCTGCTGCAAAGTTTATGGGACTTCCACCCACAAAACCCTGATATAGAATTCCACGCGTAAATCCAACGGCCGTTGTGGCTTGGGTCTACGGTCCTACTCCTCCTGAGCTTAGAACCTTTCGCTGATTTCACCGTAACTCCCCTGCTCCTTTGTGAGATCTAACGGATCACGGGACTTCATGAATTCTCTTCAGAGAATTCTGACCGTCCATTCTTCCTGATGATTTCTGTGAAATGAACCAAGTGTTCCTCCGTGAAAACTTGTCCACCCGCACGCTAACTTGTAACACCTGCTAAACACTTCACGTAAAAAATTCCTTTGCTTCCCTTTTCAATTACTTGAAGGTCCTATACCTCCTGTGCTTTCTCTCAGTGTCGAGTCTTAATGAAGACTTTTGTGCGCACTCCTTGTGGAAACCTTCAAACACTTCCAAGTGTTTAATCCCTTCGACTCTGCGCACACCTGCAGTAGCAGTCTCTAAATGCTTTGCTCAGATTCGCAACTCTGAGGCTTAAATTGGCCTGCACACTCCTTGAACGGCTTCTTTGCCCAACTTCACTTCTGTGGAAATGAGAACAAAAGTAAAACTATCTGAGCCTTCAGAGACGCAACCCTGAATTCTTATCGACGCACTCCTTGCAGACAAATTCAACTACACTCCTTGCAGGAACTCTTACTCAGATAGAGAAACAATTGAAACTCATTTCGTTACCCTTTCCTCTCAGATTTAAAACATTCAACAAGAAATCATTCATGCATAGCATAAAAGAAATTGCATGACAGAAAGAGAGAAACATTCATGAGCATAACATTCAAAGATGCATACACAGAGAATATACGAACACCATGAGTCTGAATCACAACTTTCTTTGTATTAATTCAGAACTTCTATACATGGAGTCTGCTACACAACTCTCTACTTCTTCTGTATGCTCTTCATACACTAATTCTCATCCAATCTAATGTTACAATACACAATGAGGGTGTCTATATCCCATTTCCCTCTTGTGCTCTAAACTGTCTAATCTAGAATTGAATTCTATCTACTTTACATTAACTACCATAAATGCCTTCTACCTACTAAGGACCAGAGAAAATCGCTCAAGGTCCCCTTACATTATAAAAGTGTTCTTCTTCTTAATGGATTCATTTAAGATTGCGCATCAACTTCAAGGTGATTTCAAAATTCATGCTAGGTGCTTTTCCAGCTGTTCGTTGTCTCCGCGCTGGCTCTCTTGATGTTGGCAATGATCCTGCATCATACTCCCTCACTTGAAACTTTTCATGGGCTCCTATCCATGAGCTCGCGCATGGTCTATCCATGCTTCTGGATATTCACTTCATTCTCCCAGCTGGCATCTTCAATTGGATGGTCCTTCCACTTGACCAAATACTCAAAGTATTCTTTTCTTCTGGTCTTCTTACCAATTCATTTATCCAGTATGCGCTCCATCTGTGACTTCTCTACAACTAGCATTTTCTTTCGCCACTGTACCTCCGGCTATCCATTTTATACTTCTGCTTTCTCAGGTTTATATGGGTACAAATATGAGACAATGAATATCGGAGAAATTTCGATCCCATCGGGTAATTCAATCTCGTAAGAATTTGTCCCGAATTTCTTCAAGACCTTACATGGCCCTATTTTCTTCATCTTCATCTTATTATATGTTCCTCTCAGGAACCTTTCCTTTCTCAAATGTGCCAGAATCACATCGCTAACCTCAAACTGAAGTTGTCTTCTGTGCTAGTCTTCTCTGCATCTATATTCCTGGCTTGAATTCTGCAGTCGCTCCTTCACCTGGCTGTGAAGTTCCTTCATCGCCTCTGTGAAATCTTCTGCACTAGTGCTCCTAGTTGTATTATGTTATGAATACCTTAACTCAGAAAATCCTCTTGTTTGCATGACATAAACAATTTGAAATGGACTCCACCCTATGCTTCTGTTAACTGATTCGTTATAAGCAAACTCTGCCTGTGGTAATATGTTGTCCCACTGGCTGTGGTGTTCTATCACCAGGCTTCTCAGCAAGTCTTCCAGACTTTTGTTCACTACCTTTGTCTATCCATCCATCTGTGGATGATAAGCTGAACTAAATGAAAAGTTATTTCCCAACTTCTTCCATAAGGTCCTCCAAAATTACCCTATGAATTTGGTGTCTCGATCCAAAACTATGCTTCTTGGAAAACCATGAAGTCGAATGACTTCTTTGAAAAACAGATTCGCAATGTGAGTTGTGTCACTGGTCTTCTAACATGGAATGAAGTGTGACATTTTGGAAAATCTATCCACCACCACAAAGATTGAGTCAAAACCTCTTTGTGTTCTTGGCAACCCTAATATGAAATCCATGTTGATTGCATCCCACAGCCTTTCTGGTATGGGTAGTGGTTGATAAAACCCCGCATTCTGTTTCCTTCCCTTCGAATGTTGGCAAATTTTGCATCTGTCCACAAATATCTTGACATCTCCTCGCATTCCTGGCCAAAAATATGACTCATTCAGCTTTGCGAATGTCTTGTCGTGACCAAAGTGCACTGCTAATCCTCCACTGTGTTTTTCCTTCAACAGATTCTCCCTCATGGAGCATTTCAGAATACACAGCTGATTGCCCTTAAACAGTAATCCTTCCTGGATCATGTATTCTACCCAATGGCTTCTGTCTCTGAGAATGGGATTCTCATTTTCTTCATATGCCTCCTTAAAATCTGTATCATCTGCATACATGTCCCTGAGATCATCAAAACCCAACGTTTTGACTTTGAACTCCTACAACAACAAACACTTCCTGCTCAAAGCATCAACAACTTTGTTAGCAGTACTAGAAATATGTTTAATCACAAAAGTGAAATTCTGCATGTACTCAACCCATTTGACATGTCTTCAATTCAACTTCTCCTATTGAGTCACAAACTACAGTGCATGATTTTCACTGTATAAGACAAACTCCTTCGGAATCAAGTAATGCCTCCATTTCTTCAATGCCTATATTATAGCATAGAACTCCTTATCATAAGTGGAGTACTTCACTTTCACTTCATTTAGCTTCTCGCTGAAGTATTCTATTGGCCTGTCTTCTTGAATCAAGACTGCCCCTATTGCAAATCCACTTGCATCACATTTCACCTGGAATGTCTTGTGTAAATCCAACAACACCAAAACTGGTTGTTCCATAATCTTCCTCTTCAACAGTTTAAAACTCTTTTCAGCCTCTTCTGTCCAGCGAAAAGAATTGTGTCTTTTCTTCACTGTATCCATCATCGCTGCACTAATTCCACTAAAATTCCTGATGAACTTCCAGTAGAAACTATCCAATCCGTGAAAAAATATCACCTCAAAGATATTCTTTGGTAATGGTCAATTCTTGATTACCTCCACCTTATCTGGATCCATCCTCAACTCATTTGCAGAAATAACAAACCCCAAGTAAAGGAGCTCTGTCTTCATGAATGAGGACTTCTTCATATTTATCAACAGCTTCTCTTGCTGTAATTTCTGCATCACTGTAGCCAAATGATTCAGATGCTCTGCCACTGTTTTACTGAAAACCAGTATGTCATCCAAATATACGATAACAAATTTTTCGATGAACTTCCTCAGGACTTCATTCATCAATCTCATGAAGGTACTTGGCGCATTTGTTAAGACAAATGGCATAACAAGCCATTCATACAACCCTTCATTGGTTTTGAATGTTGTTTTCCACTCGTCCCCTTCTCTCATGCGGATTTGATGATAACCGCTTTTCAAATCAATATTTGAAAAATACTTTGCTCCACTCAAGCAATCCATCAGATCATCCATCCTTCGCAATGGAAATCTGTACCTAATGGTTATCTTATTGATCACCCTCAAGTCAATACACATCATCTAGCCTCTGTCTTTCTTTGGACTGAGTATTGGTGGAACAACACACGGACTCAAGCTTTCTCTGACCAAACCTTTGTCCAACAAATCCTGGACTTGCCTCTTAACCTCTTCATTTTCTTGCGATGTCAATCTGTACGCGGATTTGTTTGGAAAACTGGCTCCTCGTATGAGATCAATATGATAAATCACACTTCTAATTGGTGGAAACAAACGAGGTAGTTCGTCCACTACTATGTCAGCGAACTCTTCCAGAAGTTCCTGAACTTCTTCTGGTAAATCATCCACTCTTGTGCTAGTCAAAACAATCTTCGGTTTTCTGACCATAATGAATTGTGGTTCTTCTTTCTTTTTAACCTTGGTAAGAAGTTCCTTCCCACTCATGAGAAGTACAGTATTGCTTACTTCAATCTTCACCTCCTTATCTTTGATTGGAAGCAACATGTGAGTCCTCCCATTCTTCTCTAGGGTGTATGTGTTCATTCTCCCATCATGAATCACATTCCTGTCATATTGCCATGGTCTANTTCATGAGCATAACATTCAAAGATGCATACACAGAGAATATACGAACACCATGAGTCTGAATCACAACTTTCTTTGTATTAATTCAGAACTTCTGTACATGGAGTCTGCTACACAACTCTCTACTTCTTCGGTATGCTCTTCATACACTAATGCTCATCCAATCTAATGTTACAATACACAATGAGGGTGTCTATATCCCATTTCCCTCTTGTGCTCTAAACTGTCTAATCTAGAATTGAATTCTATCTACTTTACATTAACTACCATAAATGCCTTCTACCTACTAAGGACCAGAGAAAATCGCTCAAGGTCCCCTTACATTATAAAAGTGTTCTTCTTCTTAATGGATTCATTTAAGATTGCGCATCAACTTCAAGGTGATTTCAAAATTCATGCTAGGTGCTTTTCCAGCTGTTCGTTGTCTCCGCGCTGGCTCGCTTGATGTTGGCAATGATCCTGCATCATACTCCCTCACTTGAAACTTTTCATGGGCTCCTATCCATGAGCTCGTGCATGGTCTATCCATGCTTCTGGATATTCACTTCATTCTCCCAGCTGGCATCTTCAATTGGATGGTCCTTCCACTTGACCAAATACTCAAAGTATTCTTTTCTTTTGGTCTTCTTACCAATTCATTTATCCAGTATGCGCTCCATCTGTGACTTCTCTACAACTATCATTTGCTTTCGCCACTGTACCTCCGGCTATCCATTTTATACTTCTGCTTTCTCAGGTTTATATGGGTACAAATCTGAGACAATGAATATCGGAGAAATTTCGATCCCATCGGGTAATTCAATCTCGTAAGAATTTGTCCTGAATTTCTTCAAGACCTTACATGGCCCTATTTTCTTCATCTTCATCTTATTATATGTTCCTCTCAGGAACCTTTCCTTTCTCAAATGTGCCAGAATCACATCGCCAACCTCAAACTGAATTTGTCTTATGTGTTGGTCTTCTCTGCATCTATATTCCTGGCTTGAATTCTGCAGTCGCTCCTTCACCTGGCTGTGAAGTTCCTTCATCGCCTCTGCGAAATCTTCTGCACTAGTGCTTCTAGTTGTATTATGTTATGAATACCTTAACTCAGAAAATCCTCTTGTTTGCATGACATAAACAATTTGAAATGGAATCCACCCTATGCTTCTGTTAACTGATTCGTTATAAGCAAACTCTGCCTGTGGTAATATGTTGTCCCACTGGCTGTGGTGTTCTATCACCAGGCTTCTCAGCAAGTCTCCCAGACTTCTGTTCACTACCTTTGTCTATCCATCCATCTGTGGATGATAAGCTGAACTAAATGACAAGTTATTTCCCAACTTCTTCCATAAGGTCCTCCAAAAGTACCCTATGAATTTGGTGTCTCGATCCAAAACTATGCTTCTTGGAAAACCATGAAGTCGAATGACTTCTTTGAAAAACAGATTCGCAATGTGAGTTGTGTCACTGGTCTTCTGACATGGAATGAAGTGTGCCATTTTGGAAAATCTATCCACCACCACAAAGATTGAGTCAAAACCTCTTTGTGTTCTTGGCAACCCTAATATGAAATCCATGTTGATTGCATCCCACAGCCTTTCTGGTATGGGTAGTGGTTGATAAAACCCCGCATTCTGTTTCCTTCCCTTCGAATGTTGGCAAATTTTGCATCTGTCCACAAATATCTTGACATCTCCTCGCATTCCTGGCCAAAAATATGACTCATTCAGCTTTGCGAATGTCTTGTCGTGACCAAAGTGCACTGCTAATCCTCCACTGTGTTTTTCCTTCAACAGATTCTCCCTCATGGAGCATTTCAGAATACACAGCTGATTGCCCTTAAACAGTAATCCTTCCTGGATCATGTATTCTACCCAATGGCTTCTGTCTCTGAGAATGGGATTCTCATTTTCTTCATATGCCTCCTTAAAATCTGTATCATCTGCATACATGTCCCTGAGATCATCAAAACCCAACGTTTTGACTTTGAACTCCTACAACAACAAACACTTCCTGCTCAAAGCATCAACAACTTTGTTAGCAGTACTAGAAATATGTTTAATCACAAAAGTGAAATTCTGCATGTACTCAACCCATTTGACATGTCTTCAATTCAACTTCTCCTATTGAGTCACAAACTACAGTGCATGATTTTCACTGTATAAGACAAACTCCTTCGGAATCAAGTAATGCCTCCATTTCTTCAATGCCTATATTATAGCATAGAACTCCTTATCATAAGTGGAGTACTTCACTTTCACTTCATTTAGCTTCTCGCTGAAGTATTCTATTGGCCTGTCTTCTTGAATCAAGACTGCCCCTATTGCAAATCCACTTGCATCACATTTCACCTGGAATGTCTTGTGTAAATCCAACAACACCAAAACTGGTTGTTCCATAATCTTCCTCTTCAACAGTTTAAAACTCTTTTCAGCCTCTTCTGTCCAGCGAAAAGAATTGTGTCTTTTCTTCACTGTATCCATCATCGCTGCACTAATTCCACTAAAATTCCTGATGAACTTCCAGTAGAAACTATCCAATCCGTGAAAAAATATCACCTCAAAGATATTCTTTGGTAATGGTCAATTCTTGATTACCTCCACCTTATCTGGATCCATCCTCAACTCATTTGCAGAAATAACAAACCCCAAGTAAAGGAGCTCTGTCTTCATGAATGAGGACTTCTTCATATTTATCAACAGCTTCTCTTGCTGTAATTTCTGCATCACTGTAGCCAAATGATTCAGATGCTCTGCCACTGTTTTACTGAAAACCAGTATGTCATCCAAATATACGATAACAAATTTTTCGATGAACTTCCTCAGGACTTCATTCATCAATCTCATGAAGGTACTTGGCGCATTTGTTAAGACAAATGGCATAACAAGCCATTCATACAACCCTTCATTGGTTTTGAATGTTGTTTTCCACTCGTCCCCTTCTCTCATGCGGATTTGATGATAACCGCTTTTCAAATCAATATTTGAAAAATACTTTGCTCCACTCAAGCAATCCATCAGATCATCCATCCTTCGCAATGGAAATCTGTACCTAATGGTTATCTTATTGATCACCCTCAAGTCAATACACATCATCTAGCCTCTGTCTTTCTTTGGACTGAGTATTGGTGGAACAACACACGGACTCAAGCTTTCTCTGACCAAACCTTTGTCCAACAAATCCTGGACTTGCCTCTTAACCTCTTCATTTTCTTGCGATGTCAATCTGTACGCGGATTTGTTTGGAAAACTGGCTCCTCGTATGAGATCAATATGATAAATCACACTTCTAATTGGTGGAAACAAACGAGGTAGTTCGTCCACTACTATGTCAGCGAACTCTTCCAGAAGTTCCTGAACTTCTTCTGGTAAATCATCCACTCTTGTGCTAGTCAAAACAATCTTCGGTTTTCTGACCATAATGAATTGTGGTTCTTCTTTCTTTTTAACCTTGGTAAGAAGTTCCTTCCCACTCATGAGAAGTACAGTATTGCTTACTTCAATCTTCACCTCCTTATCTTTGATTGGAAGCAACATGTGAGTCCTCCCATTCTTCTCTAGGGTGTATGTGTTCATTCTCCCATCATGAATCACATTCCTGTCATATTGCCATGGTCTANCTGAGCTTAGAACCTTTCACCACTTTGACCGTAACTCCCCTGCTCCTCTGTGATATCTAACGGCTCACGGGACTTCGCGAATTCTCTTAAGAGAATTTCGACCGTTTGTTCTTCCTAATGATTTCTACGAAATGAACCAAGTGTTCCTCCTTGAAAACTTGTCCACCCACATGCTAACTTGTAACACCTGCTAAACACTTCACGCACAAACTTCCTTTGCTTCCCTTTTCGATTACTCGAAGGTCCTATACCTCCTGATATTTCTCTTAGCGTTGAGTCTTAATGAAGACTCTTGCACGCACTCCTTGCGGTAACCTTCAAACACTTCCAAGTGTTGAATCCTTTCGACTCTGCGCACACATGCAATATCAGTCTCTAAATGCTTTGCTCAGATTCACAAATCTGAGGCTTAAATTGGCCTGTGCACTCCTTGCACGGATCCTTTTCCCAAATGCACTTCTGTGGAAATGAGAACAAAAGTAAAACTATCTGAGCCTTCAGAGACGCAACCCTGAATTCTTGTCGATGCACTCCTTGCAAAAAAATTCAACTGCACTCCTTGCAGGAACTCTTACTCAGATAGAGAAACAATTGAAACTCATTTTGTTACCCTTTCCTCTCAGATTTCAAACATTCAACAAGAAATCATTCATACATAGAATAAAAGCAATTGCATGACAGAAAGAGAGAAACATTCATGAGCATAACATTCAAATATGCATACACAGAGAATATACGAGCACCATGAGTCTGAATCACAACTTTCTTTGTATTAATTTAGAACTTATGTACATGGAATCTGCTACACAGCTCTCTGCTTCTTCTCTATGCTCTTCATACACTAATGTTCATCCAATCTAATGTTACAATACACAATGAGGGTGTCTATATCCCATTTCCCTCTTGCACTCTAAACTGTCTAATCTAGAATTGAATTCTATCTACTTTGCATTAACTACCATAAATGCCTTCTACCTACTAAGGACGAGAGAAAATCACTGAAGGTCCCCTTACATTATACAAGTGTGCTTCTTCTTAATGGCTTCATTTAAGAATGCACATCAACTTCAAGGTGATTTCAAAATTCATGCTGGGCGCTTTTCCAGCTGTCCATTGTCTCTGCGCTGGCTCACTTGATGTTGGCGATGCTCCTGCATCATTGCTGCTCCACTACAACTTGTGTATATCAGGATTTTTGACAAAAAATACAAAATGAGGTTGAGTTTCCATGTCACAAAAAAATACCTCTGATCCTTGGCCTTCCATATACTGGAAACATTTCGACTTGTCCCTTCAGTTGCATCGTGGAGGCTATAAGAGCACAATTTCGAACTATGGAAAAGAAGAAGAAAGCATTCAACTTTGACAGCAAAGTTACTCTAAGGAAATTACTTCATATTGAGTCTGCATCCCTTTGTCCCTCAAGTCTAAACATAGTGTTCAGCCCCCATGCTATTCCCTTATTATTGACAGGACCTCTTTGCTTCTTTCTCATGAGCTTGCCTTTGTTGGAGGATTGAAGTGGTGGGGACCCAGTTGGAAGGAACTTGGTTTCTTGGTTTCAAACCATGCTGACACAGAGGTTTGTAATGTTGACACTTCTGTTGATCAATTATTAATAGAAATACTCCTTTCCTGTCCTATTGGTATCTTGCAAATATATGATTATTATCCATGGGCGTGTTTGTAATGTTTATTAATGGATTATGATATTTGATGTGTTAAACCCTTTTATATCATAACTATATACTTTTTTTCTTGTTTGTTGAGAACTTCTCGCAGGTATAAAGCTTTGGGTCAAAGTGCTCAATGGTGGAACATCATCAAATGTTGGATCGAGGTAGGCCTCTTTCTTGCATTGCACATTAGTTTATATAGAATATGTTGGAATTGAGTTGATTTCTATAGTCATACCTTTCTGTTGTGGTTTATCCTTGGCCATAGAGAGTTTTTCCCTTGTAACAATATTGTTGATCAATATTTAGGCAATTGTATTTTATCTATCGATGACAATATTGATGTATGTATAGAGGAAAGTTGTACATAAAATAAAAAAGAAAAAGAACAAAGAAAGAAGGATGCATATAGCACTGGTGTTTGGAAAATGTTTTTTGATGGTGCCTCGTCTTATTTTGGAGCAAGGGTTGGAGTGCTCTTTGTGGCACCCGGTGACAAATTTGTTATCCCTTTCTCTTATAGGTTACAATGGAACATTGACAACACTAATAATGTATGCGAGTATGAAGCCTTAGTGTTAGGATTAGAAGATGTCAAGAGAATGAAAATTAAAAACTTGGAAGTCTTTGGCAATGTAGAGCTAATCATGCAACAAGTAAATCGTCAATACCAGACCAAACATCCTAGGTTAAGGTCCTACCAAAATTGTGTTTGGGATTGGATCGAAAAAAATTTCTCCTCTGTTAATATTCATTATATTCCAAGAGAGGAAAATCAACAGGCAGATGCATTAGCCAAAGCAGCTTCAACGTTCACACCTCCCACTACTTTCAAATTAAAATAGCATATACTAATGAGACATAGGCCTTCCATACTGAATAGCATACAACATTGGAAATCTTTTGAGGATGATGAACAAATCCAGAAGTTTTTAAAGACAGTATATGACTTTGTTGAAACACATGCTGACCAAGAAAACCAGAATGACCCTATTTGGATAATGCAGGAAGGCAAAGACCCCCAAGAGTTCCAAGATAAAATTGTTAACCACCGAATGCTTGTTTTAAAAAATAATTAGATACCTAAGGGTATGATCCCCTTAGAAAGGATATTTAATCATGATGACATCCCTTTGAAGTCTACCTTGTAGCCTTAGTGAGAGGAGGTGAAGGATTGCGATATAGGTACCAAAGAAAATCCTAGGTTGGTGAAATTAACCAAATATCTGTCTCCTGAAATCAAAAGTAAGTATGTTGAGTTTCTTAGACAATATAAAGATGTTTTCTCTTGGTCTTATGACGAATTGAGAACTTATGACACTATTATAATGGAACATAAAATTCCTCTGAAACCAAGTGTCAAACCTTTTAAGAAAAAACTTAGGCAGATTAACCCTATCCTACTACTGGTAATAGAAAAAGAAGTCAAAAAACTCTTGGATGCTAAAATCATTGTCCCACTGAGATACTCTGAGTGGGTAGCCAATTTAGTCCCAGTGAGAAATAAAAATGGTGAGATCAGACTGTGTGCAGATTTTAGAAACCTGAATCGATCATCACTTAAGGATAATTATCCATTACCTAAGATGGATCATGTTTTAGAAAAAGTAGTTGGAGCTAACATAATTTCCATGATTGATGGTTTTTCAGGTTACAATCAAATTGCAGTACATCAAAATGACAAAGAAAACACTA
>JZKD02S1226003.1:0-12414 GCA_000966675.3 Picea glauca | reverse complement strand
CAACAATATCCCCCTTTGTCATTGATGGAAATCCTACAACAAAACACATAGTCCACCATGCATAAAAAGAATTCTCCCCCTATCAAAAAAATCTCCCAAGAATAGAGAGAATCATTCCCCTCTCTCCAACTCTCCCCCTTTGACATCAATGGAAAAGATATGCTCCCACTAAACTCATGCTTCTCCTTAAGAACTTAGTCGAAACTCTAATCAACTATCATGCTGGGTTGATCCTTGATCGAACATTTCCATGGAAATCATAAATAAGTAAGAGGATCATTTTAGCACGACTATACAACCGATGATACACAATGATATGATTCCCTCAAACATCTCATCAAATGATTGCATGAACATCCATCAATCCAAAAAAAATCTATTGTGGTAGTCGACACTGGTCCACAAATATGTATTTCACGTCTCTTCTACAAATATATTAAAGCATGATTGTCAATCCTTCGATTTTTATGGTGAGGATGATGATAGGGAACACATTTTTTCATTTTTTGATCAAAGGAAGTAGGCGTGGGGTCAGGTTCACATACGTAAGTATGAAAACCCGAAATATCACCAACAATATCATATGTATGTTAAAATTCTTCCATGTGAGAAACAAAAAACCCATCAATCTATGTGGCCCAATCAACAATAACTTTCTCTTTTGGAAAACCAGTTTGAACTCCACCTGCAACAAATTAAACTTCCTTGATTGTAGCAAGGCCAGGTGTAGGTAAGGAGGTAATAGAAACATCATATCCAAAACCAATCTTAATGAATGGATACCTTTGACAATTTATGATATCATCTAATATTTTAGTACTCTTTTCAAACTTAATCTTCTATTCAAATAATATTTTTTTTCTCATGTTCCTTTATGAAGGAAACAATTTCATATTCTAGCTCTCGCAAATTTTTTTTTTCTTTAGTTGAATTCTCACCACTTCTTCCATCCTTATTGATTATTATAATTGATTATTTAGGTTCATAATGGTATTTTATGTTTCTTAAAGGATTTGTAACATTTTTTTATTTTGAATCATGATCCTCTTCTTCTTATTTTTTCAACTACTATTTTTTTAAATTATTTTTCCTAAGCTTCTTTATTTCTCTTAAGGCACCAATGAGTTCTTATTTAAGATTCACATTCCCATCTACTTTGGCATTTTCCTCTTATTATGATTCCATATTTTATATCCCTTTGTCTTCACCAATATTTGTATCAATTTCCATAAAGAGAGTTTCTTCTATATCACTATAAAAATTGTTTTCACTACTTTCTTCAGATGAGTCACTAACCCTTTTTTAGTAGAGATTCCTCTTCTTATTATAAGAGTTCTTCTTATTTTCATGCTTTTCATTTTTGTGGTTATTTTTGTGTTGATGATGTTTTCTCCCTTTATTTACATTATAGTATTTTTCATCATCACTACTTTCATCCTTTGCATATGGAAAATTATCAACAAAATATCCTACTTTTCCACAATTAAATCACATAAAGGGAAGCTTAACTTTATATTTTGCATATCATTTCTTGAGTTTCCTCACAAAATGAGCTTCCATTACATTTGATTAATTTTCTAAGATACCACTTGATTCATTCTCTCCATTATTTGTCTTCTTTGAGGCTTTGAAGGATACTTATTTGTTTGATGGATTTTATTTCTCTGTCCTCATTTCATGTGCCATGAGGATTCCATGTAATTCATCCATTGTTAATGAATCGGGATCCTTCATTTCGTCAATGGAGGAAACTTTGGAATCAAATATGAAGGGGAGTGACCTTAACACCTTTTCTACAAACATCATTTCTTTAACCTTTTCACCAAGTCCTATGATGTTGTAGACAATTTCATCCATACGGAGGAGATAGGATGCAACATATTCTTCATCTTTCATATTCAAACTCTCAAACTATTTTCTATGATTTTGGAGCTTTGTCTTCTTAACCTTTTCATAGCCTTCATATATATATTGAATATTGTCCCAAATTTCTTTTGTCGATCAACAATGCATCACCTTGACAAAATTGAATTCTGATAGACCACACAAGATGGAATTCATGGCTTTTGAATTATGTTCACTAGGCTTCTTTCTAGCCACATTTGTTGGTGGAGTTTTTTGGGTTGTATAACTAGTCAGGTATGATTTCCAAATATAAAACCCAAGGTCCATTAGATGTTCCCATCGTTTTTCTCCAAAAGGCATAATTTGTTCCATCAAACAATGGAGCCCTTTTTTTTGAGAACTTCTTGGTTGACCATGTGTTCTCTCGAGATCTACCTTATAGTGGTTAGACTATTTTCGAAGGAAATTTATTTGATACCAATTGTTGAGCACACACTTATACTGAGAGAGTGGGGGGGGTGAATTTGTATAATTTTATTTTCTTTTTCAAACATTTATCAACCATAAGAAAACAATCACTTATGAGATATATTAACTATAGAACATGGAACACAATATTTACGTGGAAAAACTTCTGAGAGAAAACCACAAAACTTCTCTTTATAATTCTTTTTAGGAACCAACCTACTATTGCAAATATTTGTAGGCACCAACCCATTGCAGACACCAATCCCCATTGGCACAAATATTGGTAGGCACCTATTAAAGACACCAATCCCCACCACTAAGCACCAAGTTAGAAAGAGACACCAATATCTTTGTTTAAGAGGAACCAACCTACGCTTACAAGACTTTGTAGACACCAATCATCACTACTAAGTACAAAATTAGCAAGAGACACCAATATGTTTGTTTAAATGGAACCAACCTACTCTTACAAATATTTGTAGACATCAATCCTCATCACTAAGCACCAACTTGGCAAGAGACACCAGTCTCTTTGTGTGAGTTGCACCAACCTTCACCGAGTATGCTTGCTACTTCTTCCTTCACTAGGTCTACTTGTTGCTTCTTCCTTCACCAGGTATACTCACTGCTTCTACCTTCACTAGGTTTTCTCACTACTTTTGTCTTTACCAAGACTTACCAAAATTTGAATTTCCAAATGGTAACTTTCTCAAAGCTTTTTTTTTTGGACCTCTTCACAAGAATGAACTTATACAACATGCCATGTATCTAATTTTTAAAATTAGACTTTAAAATTGTTACCTGAGTTACTTTTGTATATCTCCTCTATAGTCTGAAATTTTCACAGTCTGAAGAGTCCCAAAAAATAAGTTGTAGTGAAAATTCCAAGATGATCTATTTGAAACTGATTTTAGAAGAATTCAAGAACCCTAACTTAAACAGGGAATATCTATGAAATTATAACAAAACATCATCTGAAATTTGTACCACATCTACACCAATATCTCTCATCTGTCTTTGCAAAGTTTCAAGGTCTGAAACATCCCAAAATATAAGTTATAGCGAAAGTTCCAAGATGATGAGTTTGAAACCGATTTCAAGAGAGTTCAGGAACCCTAACTTCCATAGGGAATATATATGAATGTATAGAGAAACAACATATGAAATTTGTACCAAATGTACACCATGATATCTCCTTTATCTTTGCAAATTTTCAAGGTCTGAAACTTCCCCAAAAATAAGTTATACCGAAAGTTCCAAGTTGACTTGTTTGAAATGGATTTCATAAGCATTTAGGAACACTAACTTCCACGGGGAATATCTATGAAAGTATAGAAAAACAACATCTCAAATTTGTGACACATGTGAAAAAAGTATCTCCTTTGTCTCTGCAAAGTTTCTAGGTCTGAAAAATCTCAGAAAATAAATTATAGTAAAAATCTCAATCTAACATGTTTGAAACTCATTTCAGAAGCATTTAGGAATTGTAACTTCCACAAGGAATATATCTAAAATTACATTGAAGCAACATCTAAAATTTGTATCATATGTACAAAAATTTCTTTCCTTTGTCTCTACAAATATTCAAGGTCTTAAACATCCCTGAAACTAAGCTATAGTAAAAGTTCCAAGATGATGTATTTGAAATTGATTTCAAGAGCATTCAGGAACCCTAAATTCCACATGGAATATCTCCAAAAGTGTAGTGAGCCAACATCTGAAATTTGTATCAAATTTACACCATGAACTCTCCTCTATCTCATCCAAATTTCAAGGTATGAAACTTCCTAGAAAAAAAAAATTATCACGAAAATGACAAAATGAGTTAAAAATGATTTCACAATTCAATATTTGCTAATTCATGTTTCACACACACACACACACACACACACACTTCCTCTCAATTCTTTCTCTTTTTATATCTTTTCATAACCCTTCATGAAGGGACATTTCCATTCATTAAATAATTAATTCCCAATACCATGGGAAAATACCCCAAATGCCATGCGAAAATACCCCAAACCATGGGAAAATACCCCAAACCTAAGGGTTTGAAATCACCATTTCGCTTTTTACTTTTTCACATGCACCCCTTTTTTAATATATGTGTAGGCCTATATATATAAATTAATCTTGGAAATTTCGTGTGTAATCTAATTTTGTAATATGGCATTAATGGCATCATTAATCATTGGACATCAATGACAATAATTCCAATAGTTAAATGGGTCAAGTTGCTAATCCAAAAGTTGTTGATCCATGAAGCTACAAATCCATTAAGCTACTAATACCATAAGCTGCTAATCCATCAAGATATTCATTCATGAATATTTCCATGAATAAAACATTATTTGTATGAGAATGGAGATTATAGCATCCTTGAATAGTGAAAATCTATAGATTGACAAAGAATATGGAACATTCCATTGAATTAAAGAATAGGATTTGGATTTAGGAATGATATTCAATTTCTAAAGACAAAATTCAAACATTGACATTATGGAATTCAAGAAACAATATCTCTAGCATGCACTTCCAGACATTGTGCATCAACATTCAAAGAGGTTGCATACCAATATTTTAAGTACTCAACAAGAGATTACTAAAGAAATACCTCATGAAGACTCAAATAATAGGTTGTCTAGCAAACTCAAAAAGTTGAAGAAAATACATTTCTCATTTAGCTATAAACTCCATTTGAAATAGATAATTCATCAAAATTAAAGCTACAATAAGTAAGTGACAATTCAATAATGAGTAGGTGACAATTGAATATATCATTGTTGGCATCCCTACCCTTAGTATGAAATGAAACAACAATCTCAAGAAAAAATAATAGAAACAATGGAAAAAATATATATGATGAAAACCTTTTTTAGGCATCATATGACATATCTTAGCTTGAAAAATAGGTTTCCTAGAGAGTCTTATTATGTAAAAACAAATCATATCATCCTCATGATGAAAACATCCTTGAGGCCCATGAAACAAAGAAAAGAAAAAAAAATTATTTGTGATATGCCTTACTAATTTCCTTTTGAAAGTATTTCGTGCATATTTCAAAGATTCAAAGGTTCGAGAATGGAGAAATATATTCAACGTAATGTCATACCAAGACATATACCAAGCAACATATTGTTTAATGGCATTGGTAAATCTTTTTAAATAAATCATCCTATCATGCTACATTGGTATTATTCTACATCAAATAATGAATTCCATTATGCACCACACATATATTAAAGATAAACAATATAAGAATTTTAGACAATATTTCATCATATTCCAAATATAAAAAATTCCACGGTACGAGCTTTAAGAACTAATATCAAAAGGGAGAATCAAAATGCAACAAAACTGCAACATTTATCATATTCTATTGCATCAGCAAATGTACAAGAGACAAACATTAGAAAGAGGTATAAGTTGCAAAAATTCAAGACAACACTTTTATCATATGGTATTAGTATAGAGAATATGGTATTAGTACAGTTCATACAAGTTCTAGGTCCAAAAAATATTTTCAATTTCAAGCATATCAATTGACTCCATAGTATCAAATCGAAGAGTATCAGTGCACTTCAAACAAGTAAAGGTTATCAATCCACATGAAATGTTGTTCAATTTGTTTATTTCCTATACATTAATTTCTCATATTGATTCACCTATTCTCTATATTCTAGAACATTTATACCTTATCACATTCATCCATACTGTTATCACCTGCTAATTTGTATTGTTTTTCCCCAAAGCGTCTTGTCCTTGTGCTATTTTTCCATTCAAACTTTCAAACTTTTTCACCAATTCTGTCAAGCTTCCATCACCTAAATCCTTCACTCCACTAGTCATCCAAAATAGTCATGTCCTCCATAGGTAAAAAAATTGACAAATACCCCAAACCTATACCTAGCCTTAATGCTTATCTAATTCCCTTAGTTCCATCACTTCATTCATTTTTACCCTTATTTTCATATTTCTGTTGAAAATAAAAAATATTTGTTTTATTAAGAACCCTTATCCTATCCACAAAGTCATGTGTTAAAGCCTCATATGCCCAAAGTCTTTAAAAAAATTGGAAAAAACGTTTATTATTAATATACATATTTTTATATTAAAATATTTGTATTAATATTTAATCCAATATTTAATTTATGGAATCACGTCAAATCATATCATGGGCACGAATCTCAATTTATAATGTGCAAAAGTCAAAGGTTGGATGGAGGGCACACATACATATCGGGGATTGAAGTAACGAGGAGGTTAATTATGTGAAGGCAGACCGGGGAATACTATCGTGGTTTATTTGGTGGACACGTGTTTTTAAGTGGAGCACATCGGAGGTAAAATCAGTTTGAATTAAACCACTCATATGTTTTATGTGCAGCATTTTTCCAGGAGTGCATTTCAACAACAATTTTGGAATTTCTAATAAATGAGATTCCTCCTCATAGTGAAAAGGTTTTACAAAGGTAAGATTTAAATTTTACAAATCAAGGAGACTAAGGTTTATTTCCATGGAAAATAATTAAATGGGAGATGCAAGTGAACGGAAACTTGGATAATTTTTATCCAAAGGTTTTACGGAAGTAAAAGAAGAAGATAAAAAGTATTTTGCCAAAGATGGTAAATTGGAAAAACATTACACAGTAAATGTTTTTCACGGGGAAATGGTAAAAGTAAATGTTTTTACAATGAAATGGTGAATTGGGAAAACAAGACATGGTCTTAAAAACCACGGGCATGTATTAAATTATGGAAAGTTAATTCTACAGGATAGAAAGATATTTGGGAATTATTTTTATTTCAAATATATTATTCTCAAATGTTTAATAAGAATATGGATAAATGCAATTATATTTGAAATATTATGAGTGACATTTCAAAGAGAACATGGCACACGAAGGAGCTGGAGCGTCAGAGGAATCTGTAGGGATCATGAAACGTTTTTTTTCTGAAAACTGTCATTTGTAATCATTGTAGAAGATGAAACATTTCATTTCAGTTATTGTAACCAACTGCACACTGAAGGAACTCAAATTGTATAAGTGTTAGAGGTTCTGAGTGTATTAATGGCGGACATAAGTGCAAGGGAATAGTTCTGGTTGTTTTGAACTCCATTGTAATTTTATGGGACTAAATTGAATACATATGCAGAAGCATTTTGAACTGTTTATGAAAATATTCTAATGGCTATGATATGAGTTTTGTCTTCCTTCATTGTTTGTATTTCCTGTGTTCTTTTATTCCATTTGCACATTATTCAGTTTAAATTGGAGAGTTAAAGGCCCGGAATTCATCATTTGATGCTCTTGGCTTAAGCAATTTAAATTGTATGTATGTTTCTTCTTAGCTAATTCAGAATTCATTCCTGTAATGCTCCAATGCAGTTATCTGTTTCTCTTTCCTCTTACCACTCTAATTAAATTCAAGTTATAACTCAGATTCATTGCCTCATTTACCCTTTATCCTCTAGAGAGTTCAATTGGCTGACCATTGTTTTCATTCAATTTCAGAATTTTGACTCCATAGCCCGCAGTGTTCCTCCCCTTCTTTGCCAACAACTTTATTAAACCCCCCCAAAAAAACCAAATCTAGCCACCGATTTCCAAAGAAGTGTCAAGTGACACGAGAGAGCCCTCTCTGAGTTGAGAAGTCTAGTGCCTCAACTCTTAAGTTGGTTGAAACAGTTACCCCTGTCGTTTGTTTCGACAACCGAACAAAATTACAAGGTGTTAACATTCTGGCATCATTGTCGGGGATGAAATTGAAAAAATTTCCCTGGGAAGAATGACATGGTTGAGTTCTAAGGTCTGAGACCAGCAGAAACTTAGGCACATATTGGCTGTATTCCTACTTTGACGACTCCACACATCAAAAAATCAGTTTGAAGGTGATTCCACTGGTAGAAGAATCTAGAAATTTGAACTTTCACTGGCGACTCCACTCTCAATGCAAAATCCATATTCCAAATAATCATTGGCGACTCCACTGTCTAAATATGAGTTCAATATCTACAAGGTATGCTCCAATGAATTGATCTCATATTCCTGTCTTTCCAAATCGTATTCCTCACATAAATTGGCAAAAATATCTTCCTAAATTCGAAGATGGGAAAGGAAACGATGCTTCCTTGCACTTGATTAGATTTCACATGCGCATATGTAAGTTGGAGGTTGAATTTCATGAGGATTGTTTGATGAAAATGTTTATGGCTACTTTAGAGGGGAAAGCAAGATTATGGTATGAAGGTTTAAAACTAGGTAGCTTATACTCTCTTAAATATTTCCATATAACATTATTTAAGCATTATGGAGAATCTAATCCTTCATTCTTGGTGTTTGAAGATTGTTGTGAATTTTGTGAACATTTCAATAAATACCTTAAAAATGTTTTTGGAAATGAAGAGTGTATGAATGATGAAATCATAGAAGCCCTTTATGAATATTCATCCCAACAACAAATAGTATCCCCTCCTTTGGTTGAAGGTAAAGTTGATCAAGAAATTGTTGTTGAAAGTCATTTTCCTTCCCCTGAACTTGATGAAGATTTTCACCAAGACTAAGTGTTTCAAGGTTGTCTTTCTCCTCCTATGAATGATATGGTTGTTCAAATTCTAAGTGGCATGCGCATGGATGACGATTATGAAACTGCATCTATGGAAACTTCAAGCAGTAAACAAACAAATGACATAGAGCTTCAAAAAAGAAACAAAACAACATATGCCATTTTTCAATCAGAAATACAGAAATATAATGAAGAGGTAGTGGTTTTAATTGATTCATTTGAAAACCATGGTTTTGAAAATGCATCCATGGGAACTCTAGACTATGAAATAGTGCATGATGTTATCTTTTCATCTCATTTGAAAGAAGATTATGAGTAGGAACTTATTTCTATTAATTCATTTGAAATTCAAAATGACAGTCCTCAAGCAAATTTCCAGAATTTTAATGAAACCAAATCAGAATTGTTTGATGAAAAAGAGGATGCACTTAATATGGTTGTCACATTTGAATATGTTCAATAATGTTTGAATGTTTTTGTTGAGATGCATGGAAGAGTAGACAAACCTCTTGCTTCCATTTCATTTGAAAATGTTCTCAGAACAAAAGAAATAGAGAAAGAGCAACAAACACTTATGAAAGAGGCTTTTCTTCCTATTTTTGCTCATCAAGAAGAAATGACTTTTCATGGTTTTCAAGATCCTATGTCCATCCTATTACAATTTTCAGTGAAGGAGGAGTTTGTTTCATTCATAAGCTCAGGTTTTGGATTCAAATTTTATTTTCAGCTGCCATATTTTACATTTGTCTGCCTTCTTAAGAAAGATGTGAGCAGAGAAAAATCGGGAAGCCAATTGCTTGATTGGTTGCATTGGCACTTTAGCATCAATTGATTGAGCATTCATTTCAACAGTTTTAGAGTAGATAGGAGTGTGCAAATAAGCTTGTTGGTCAAGAATTTTTCAGTTTGGATTTCCAGTAGTGTGTACAGATAGATTTTGGTGGTATATTCAGTGTTTAGTATCTAGTTGAGAGTAGTGTGCAGAGTTTGGTTTTCAGCAGACACTGGTGACAGGTCGAAGCAGGGTACACAGACATGTTTTGAGAGCATCCCAATGGATCAGGCATTTGGTCTACTGTTCTTTGCTATCTCATAGGGAGGATAGCATCCCCAATAGGATAATATTTTATCACCTGCTAATTTGTATTATTTTTTCCCAAAGCGTCTTCTCCTTATGTTATTTTTCCACTCAGACTTCCAAACTTTTTCACCAGCTCCGTCAAGCTCCCATCACCTAATTCCTTCACTCAACTAGTCATCCAAAATAGTCATGTCCTCCATATGTAAAAAATTTGACAAATATCCCAAACCTATACCTAGCCTTAATGCTTTTCTAATTCCCTTAGTTCCATCACTTCATTCATTTTTACCCTTATTTTCATATTTCTGTTGAAAATAAAAAATATTCATTTTATTAAGAACCTGTATCCTATCCACAAAGTCATGTGTTAAAGCCTCATATGCCCAAAGTCTTTAAAAAAATCGGAAAAAACATTTATTATTAATATAAATATTTTTATATTAAAATATTTATATTAATATTTAATCCAATATTTAATTTATGGAATCACATCAAATCATATCATGGGCACGAATCTCAATTTATAATGTGGAAAATTCAAAGGTTGGATGGAGGGCGCACATACATATAGGGATTGAAGTAACGAGGAGGTTAATTATGTGAAGGGAGACCAAGGAATACTACTATGGTTTATTTGGTGGACACATGTTTTTATGTGGAGCACATCGGAGGTAAAAGCAGTTTGAATTAAACCACTCTAGCCCAAGCCCAATGTAATAAATGCACCATTTATCATATGTTTTATGTGCAGCATTTTTCCAGGAGTGCATTTCAACAACAATTATGTAATTTCTAATAAATGAGATTCCTTCTCACATTGAAAAGGTTTTACAGAGGTAAGATTTAAATTTTACAAATCAAGAAGACTAAGGTTTATTTCCATGGAAAATAATTAAATGGAAGATGCATGTAAATGGAAACATGGATAATTTTTATCCAAAGGTTTTACAGAAGTAAAAGAAGAAAATAAAAGGTATTTTGCCAAAGACAGTAAATTGGAAAAACATTACACAGTAAATGTTTTTCCACAGTGAAACGGTAAATTGGAAAAACATTACACAGTAAATGTTTTTCGCAGGGAAATGGTAAAAGCAAATGTTTTTACAATGAAATGGTGAATTGGGCAAACAAGACATGGTCTTAAAAACCAAGGGCATGAATTAAATTATGGAAATTTAATTCTACAAAAATATTTGGGAATTATTTTTATTTCAAATATATTATTCCCAAATGTTTAATAAGAATATGGATAAATGCAATTATATTTGAAATATTATGAGTGACATTTCAAAGAGAACGTGGTAGAGAAAGGAGCTGGAGCATCAGAGGAATCTGCAGGGATCATGAAAGATTTTTTTTCTGAAAATTGTCATTTGTAATCATTGTAGAAGATGAAACATTTCATTTCAATTATTGTAACTAGTTTCACACTGAAGGAACTCGAATTTTATAACTGTTAGAGGTTCTCAGTGTATTAATGGTGGGAAGAAGTGCAAGGGAACAGTTCTAGTTGTTTTGAACTCCATTGTAATTTTCTGGGACTGAATTGAATACATATGCAGAAGCATTTTGAACTGTTTATGAAAATATTCTAATGGATATGATATGAGTTTTGTCTTCCTTCATTGTTTGTATTTCTTGTGTTCTTTTATTCCATTTTCACATTCTTCTATTTAAATTGGAGAGTTAAAGGCCCATAATTCATCATTTGATGCTCTTGGCTTAAGCAATTTAAATGGTATGTATGTTTCTTCTTAGCTAATTCAGAATTCATTCTTGTAATGCTCTGATGCAGTTATTTGTTTCTCTTTCCTCTTACCATTCTAATTAAATTCAAGTTATAACTTAGATTCATTGCCTCATTTAGCCTTTATCCTCTTGAGAGTTCAATTGGTTGACCATTTTTTTCATTCAATTTCAGAATTTTGACTCCATAGCCCACAATGTTCCTCCCCTTCTTTGCTAGCAACTTTATTAAACCCCCCAAAATAAACCAAATCTAGCCACCGATTTCCAAAGAAACATCAAGTGACATGAGAGAGCCCTCTCTAAGTTGAGCAGGCTAGTGCCTCAGCTCTAAAGATGGTTGAAACAGTTACCCCTGACATTTGTTTCGACAGCCAAACAGATTTACAGGGTGCTAACACATACCTGTCCCACCCTACATACCCTATTCACACTCCACCATATTTCTCAACCTATCACGATAGCATATAAAATCTTTATACATACATCTAAAAGCATCTTGACCTACATCCAAACTAGACAAACAATTATACATACATCTACAAATATCTCAACCTACTAGCATACCCTAAAAAACATTTATGTATGCTTCTACAAATATCTTGACCTACAACCCAATGTTAGCTACAAACTTGTACATACTTCTAAGGCTACAAGATAAAGTTTGTTGAATGGAAAGGGTTACCTACAAAATCCTAAAAAGTTTT
>JZKD02S1225981.1:0-12414 GCA_000966675.3 Picea glauca | reverse complement strand
TTTAAATGAAAATATAAAGATTAAAGAGAATTAATTATTGAAATATGTTTTCAAGTTTTGTTAACTTAATTTGTTAAGGTGTGGGTTTTTTTTTGTTAGGTAACCTCAGTTCAATATTCTTATTGTGAATTTAGTTAAGAGAAAACATTTAAAAATCTAATTTTGTTAAGGGTTGGTTTTTGAACTTACATACCTTTAAGTTGTAGTTTCTTAACCTATAATTAAAAATGCTAACCCCACAAATTATGTACACATTTATAAAAAACTATTGAAACATGTCAAATTATTATGATCATAAAAATATAATTATTATTAATTGATATATTAATATTATTATTTTTAATATTAATTGATAATTCATATCATTATTCATTACGAATTTTAATGAATGACTAATATTGTAAAATATGATGATTAATTTTATAAATAAATCACTTTAAAAGTTATTCGATGGATGATATATGTACTTTATTGATTTATGGTAAAGTGGACCTTTAGGAAATTAGGTTTTTTTTAGGATTTTAAACCTATAATTAATTACAAAAATAAATATAATGTTGCAAACTATTATAATTAACCATTTATTTTATAAATAATTTGTTGGTAATAGACTATGGATGCATGAAGTTTTTGTATAGGATTTGACTTTGGTAGAATCAATGATTATATTATGCAATGTTGTGAAATATTATAATCAATTTTGTTAGAAAATTACTTTATAAGTGATTTGTTTAGGGTTTGAATTTGTAACGGATTATTATATTATACAATGTTGTAAAAGATCATAATCAATTTTATTAATGAATCACTTTTAGGGTTTGAATTTATAATCGATTATTATATTATATAATGTTGTGAAAGATCATAACCAAGTTTATTAATGAATCACTTCATAAAAAATTTTAGTAATAATTTAAATCCAACACCTAATAGTCACAATCATCTACATACTGCTAATTCATATTTGATGCAGTTACGGTTAAAACATAAAAAATCTTGTCTAAAATTTGAACTCATAACCAATTACAATAATAAATAACTATTTATTATATAAGATTATAACCAACTTTATTAATAAATCACTTTATAAGTGATTAGATATAAGTGATATGTTGAATTGATGATAAAATTTGAATTTATAACTAATTAACAAACTATACTCAACTTTATCAACAAATTGTTTTATAAAAAATATAAAAATAATAATAAAAATATATTACTATAATAATTTTTTTTATAAAAAATAAAAAAATAAATTTTACTAAAATAAATAAGGGTGAAAAATAACATAATCAACTTTACTAACAAATTACTTTATAATAAATTATATAATAATAATAATAATAATAATTCATTTTAATAATAATTAAAATTAGATATTATTTTTGGGATTAATTGTATAGTGTAAGTCATTAATCTATGACCCATATCTATGAGTATTAGTCGCAACTGACCAATAATTTTCATGATTTGAATACTTAGCACTCATTGCATCTGGTTCATGATTTGAATAATTCACTTAACACTCATTGCATCTGGTGATGTTCACAGAGGTGAAGAAATGAGATTGAAACCAACGAAATTTGAATAGTTCACTTAACACTCATTGCATCATAGAAATTATTTTTTAATTATATATTAAAAATAAATAGAAATTATTTTTTAATTATATATTAAAAACTGATAAATAAAACTATGTTGAGAGTTGTAGATCTTTGACTTTTGGATTAAAAAAACTTCTCTTTCACATTTTAGTTACTCTCATTATGTGTATCTAGAGAATCTTAGAGAAAGATACAAGAGATACAAAATAATTTTATAACTTATAATTTCAAGGGCAATACACCCTATCCTATCCTCTTCATAGAAGCCAACCTTTCCCCATTGAGAACATTGCTATAATTAGATATCTAACATAGAAGAACAAGATAAACAACATGGATGACAAGAGGCTCCCCAAAATTGCTTCAAACTCTAGCCAAAATCACAAGCTGCTCAAGTGCGGATGACATAAAGATGCCAAATATTGGCTAAATCATTGGGGAATACAAGAAGAAGCCATCCTGCAAAATATTGATAATATTACAGATATTATCACTTCTAAATTTAAGGAGAATATGTGGTGTGATAAAGACAAAATTACCTCCCAGTTTTGAGAAGTACAAAGAAAAGGAGAATATGTGGTGTGATAAAGACAAAATTAGTTTTGAGAAGTGCAAAGAAAAAAATCAACATTACTAAAATAAGAACGCACTCTCACTAGCTACATAGTGAAATTAGGTGTTGGACAACTCCAAAACAACTTGGGATGAAATAATCTATCATCTTTATGACATTAAGAGGGTAGAAGATGAAAATCACTTCCTCTTAGATTGTCCTGTTTAAAAATATTTGCCACAATATAGACCTTCGTAACCTCCTAAGTCATCAAAACTATGGTGATCTTAAAACTCTTTTCTCAATATTTTTTGAACATAAAAATACAATTTAAAAAAAAATAAAAATAATCTCTTACCTTCTTAACTTAAAATAAACCAATTTATCTCAAAAAAAAATTAAAAAATTAATCATCCTAGTCTAAAAGCAAATGAAATTAATTCCTACCTATTACCAATACAATACAGATATTATCACATAAGATTGCCATATTTCGCAGTATACTTCACTATCTTATCTAGCCTGTACATTCTCGCTTAAATCTCGCATAACTTTTTGACATTATCCTCTAGCTTTCCGAAGAATGATCATGATTCATGTACTCAGTTTGAAATTAAAGATTGATGATTCTCCTAAAAGTGACAATATACTGACCGCTACTGCCATGGGCGCAATTACCATGTCATTTGCCCAGGGACACAAAAGAAATGGGAGACAAAGTCTAACTCCCCTGGCACATCACTTTATTTTAAAATATGAAGACAATCGGAATACAATGTTTACTGCTGATTATCAGACTGTGGGAATACGATGTCTACAGCTCTGCAATAATTTCATCACTTACAATGAAGAAAGGACGAGCAAAACCTATATCCGGATCACTCAAAGACAAAAAAAAAACCATGTTCTTTTCACACACCAATGTGATCTCAACAGAATTCAACAGAAGACAGAGATGGGCTGAGATTCCAATGTATTCATTAGCAATGCTTTCTACTTTGCTAAATTTATCTTTTTCCTCTGAAGTATTGGTACTGTAGATTATAGTAAAATCAAAATCAGCAGTGAGACCCTTTAGAAACCTGAACTAAAAAGCTAAATTTAGCTTCTCACGGGTAAGGTATCTACCACATCGAATCCGATTCCAAAGTGTCCCCGCCGTCCTGAAAAGATAAAGAAAAATCGAACTCGACTCAAACCATTTCATTTGGAGAAAGGTTTTCATCTTTGTGGGCTCTGCCCATCACAAGTTTGCTCAAATTTTGTTATTTTTTTCTGATGTGGGTATCAAGGGTTTTAAGCCATCTGAGCAGCCATTACAGTTCTTTTCCCCTATTCTGTGTACATGAGGAGATTGAGAAAGGAAATACATGGATTTTGGGTGCATGTGACAGTGATATGACTTTTTTTGTCATGCATGGATGTTCTTTGCTCAGACGAAAAGTGGGATGTTTTGTGGTCCGAGTCTGAGATATGAAGAGAAGGGTGCTGTTTTTCGTGCTTTTTCTGATGGCTGGTCTGGCTCCATGGGGACCTATAGTCTCTGCTGCTCCTCCAGGTATGATAATAACAATACCCATTTCATTTTGCATTCTATTCGTAACAAACCAATGCACTTTTGTCATATAAATTGATTGAAAAATGCTTGTTTTGGATCCACAGTTTTACTGTCAATATACCATTGGGATACCCCATAATGCGTTCATGCATTGATTTGATTTCAGTCTTTATCAGCAATTTGATTTTAGGAATTGATTGGGAATTGCTTGTTTTTGTTATGGATTGCCCCTATCGATGTGCCATTGTAATGTCCCAAATTGAAACATTGGGTTAATGGGGTTTGTCCATTAATGTGATTTCAGGCATTATCAGAAGCCCGTTTTCTGTCCTAATAAAGTGGATATGGGGTTTGCCTGCCCCGACCTCCAAAGCTGGTTTGCACTTGTCTGATCTTGATTCTGCTCTTGTTATTGTATGCAATCGTTGTATTTTTGTATTGTCTATTGTTTGGTTAGTTAGTTATTCTAGAGGGTGATAGGTCTGACAGAATGATACATTTCAGACCGGAATTTTCCTCAGTTCGAGAGCGGCTACATGGTGGAGACAGTTCTAGAAGGAAACAAGCTTGGAATTGACCCATATACCATTGAAGTGTCTCCAGATGGTGAATTGCTTATTCTGGATTCTGTCAACAGCAACTTTTTTCGATTGACTCCTCCGCTCTCTCGTTGTATGCGTCTCTGCTCCATCAGCATTTCCATTTTGACTCCGTGTTTGAACTAAAAATTCAGCATTTTGGGCATATTATTCTCTCTTGTGATCTCCCAAATTCATATGATAACTTGGTCTTTTTCTTATATTTTAGCACTTATGAGGTTTCTGCCTGTATCTGTGCAGATAGCAGAGCGAGATTATTAGCAGGTTCATCACAAGGATACGCAGGGTATGTAGATGGAAGGCCTAGAGATTCTCGCTTCAATCATCCCAGAGGATTCACAGTAGATGACAGTGGCAATGTTTATGTTGCAGACACTATGAATATGGCTATCAGGAAGATTAGTGAAGCAGGTATAAGACAATATAGAATATTCAATAAATAATGAAGAAAAGAGAACTGAAATCCATGAGTAAAAGACCGGAAATGTTTTTAAGGTTGAATTTAGGGAACTAGTTTGACTGTTAGTTATGGCATTCAACAAGAAGAGATTTTGTGAATAGTAACTCAATTTAGAATAAGAGAATGACGAAAAGAGGAGAACTGAAATCCAACAGTAAAGGATTGGAAAAGTTTTTAAGGTTGAATTTAAGGAACTAGTTTCACTGGTAGTTGTGGTGTTCAATAAGAAGGCCTTTTGTCAATATTAATTCAATTTACAAACATAGGATGCCAAAAGAGATCAAAACCAAATTCTGTTAGCTAAAGTACGAATATTTTAGTGGATGAATTCAGGGATCAAATATGCCTGGCAGGTATGGCTTTCAGTTAGAAGGGCTCATTGCAATACAAATACCATCTTAAAAATAAAATCTGTCCAGTGGAGCTAAAATCTATGAATGGCAAAGAAAAGTTGTGGATACCGTTATCATATTCAGTGGAGTTGTTACATTCAGGCATGGCCTTCCACGTGTTAATTTAATTTCCACTCTTCAACATCCAAAGCTCTTTCATGCTTCAAGTATTTCATGATATTAAGTAAATTATAAGAATGATAAAATCATAGTTTGAAACTTTATGTGTATTTCACCCCTGTTTAAAACGCATAAACTAGGAGTTGCAATTTCACCACATCCCTTTTATGAAAAGTAAATTCCTTGCGAAAGACATTGTAGTCTTCTATTAAATCTCTTCAAAATTATATTAGAAGAATGTATATAAGGTTTTTGTTTAATAATGTTTGGTGTCCCTTGGATCATTTTCGACGTAGAACTCTGGGCTTTTATTGAAAATTGGTCAAAGTTGTAAGCTTGTTTGTTAACTCCATCCTGACCTGTTTTGTTTATGCCAATGCGATTATATGATGCAGGGGTAACAACCATTGCAGGAGGCAGGTCCAATAGAGCTGGTCATGTTGATGGGCCTAGTGAAGGTGCCAAGTTTTCAAGTGATTTCGATGTAGTGTATGTTAGTAGTACATGTTCACTATTGGTTGTTGATAGGGGCAACCAGGCTATCCGTGAGATTCGACTCCACTATGATGATTGTGCATATAATGATGCCACGAGCTATTCCTCAGGTCTGCATTACAACCTGCATAATATACACCTCCTGACCTTGGGGTTTGTATTTTTACATTTTTAATTGTAGGAATTGTTCTTCAGGGATCAAATTCAACTGGGGAAACATGTAATTTAAATAAGAGATGCTTCTCCTTATATGAACGGTCATTTGCAAATTCCTCTCAAGTTATATACATCATCCTTATAATCAACTAAGAAAGTTTTGAATGGAAACATTCTGCGACAGTCTATGACAATCAATATGCCATGATGACTGGAATTGCTGCTGCAAGACTTTGATGTCCTCCAATAGCATTGTTGACCTCTTACTTACTTGGCTTTGATTTCAGCATATTGACTTTTTTGCAGCTACTACTTGTGGTTTCTTCTCATGTGTGTGAAATATTGCAATATGCAGGTATTCTTATGGTTGCTGGTGCATTGTCATTGGGATATATTCTTGGCTTGCTTCAACAAGAAGGATTAGGAACCTCTATGTTTTCGAGATCTGTAAGTTGTGCGACCTTCTAAATTTTTTGTTGTTGAGCTGAGCTACCTTCTAATATATTTCCGTGAAACTTTCCTTAAGAAAGCAAGGGTAATCGTTCAACATATTCTTATTTCTAAATTTTTCTTAATAATGGCTGGCTCCTGATCCCAAGACCTGCTATTGCAACTTTTATGCAGGCAAAGCAGAACAAGCCATCCAAGAAAAGTTTGCCTGGTTCTGCCAAGACAGACAGACCACCACTCATCCCCGTTGATGGACAACCTGAAAATGTTGATGCAGGTTGGATGTCCTTTGGGAGATTCATTCTGGACCTGTTCAAGTTTGCAGCAGAAATCATAGGTGGCACCTATGCTTACCTCAGGGGTTTCACTGGAAGAAAGACTGCCCAAAAGAAAGGAGATTTATGGCCATTACGTGATACCCTTCACATGCCAGATGATGATGTTGAGCCTCAGCCAATGTCCAGAAATCATCAAAGGAAAAGAGATTCATGGCCATTACACGACACTCTTCACATGCGAGATGATGATGCCGAGCCTCATCCAGTGTACAGAAATCATCAAAGGAAAGGAGATTCATGGCCATTACATGACACCTTTCACATACCAGATGAAGATGTTGAGCCTCCACCAATGTCCAGGAACCATCAAAAGAAAGGAGATTTGCGGCCACTTAGGGATACTCTTGTCATTCCAGATGATGATCCCAAGCCTAAACCAAACCCAGTTAAGAAAAATTCAGTTGCATCTGAAGACTCTAATGCTCATATTTTCACATCCATATCCTCAAAAGTCACTCAAAATGTTCACGCTCGTTCTGTCAGAGTTACTAAAAGTACAATGAACTCTGATAAGTCCATGAATCATAATAACCGTGGCCCGGGTCATAAAGGTGAAGATAGAAATTATATGCAATCATTGAGGCACCAATCATCGGCCCCTCAGACATATTATGAGAAAAATTATGGTTCAAGTAATGAAGTGGTGTTTGGAGCAGTGCAAGAGACTGAAGGCAAAAATCAGGCTGTAGAGATCAAGCCTGTGGACTATGGCGATCCTATGTATGATCATTACAGCATAAGCAGCCGGGTTGGGTTTGGAAATCTCTTTGATTTCTGATGTCTCGGAACCATAGAGTTTTGACATAACAAACTCCAAATGCAATTTTCTAAGCAGTCAATCAAGCAAATGAAAATTTTAAAGTTTTTAACTTCGATTGGAGTGAACCCAGAAGTGGGCTTAGACTGCAGTTATTAGATTCAGGGGTTACTATTTCCTTCCACTTCAAAATGTTTATTCCCCGTTGTTGTTATGGGAAAGGCTCATTGTTTCTATCCTTATCCAGCTTTATTTTATTTGCTGGTTGGGATTATGGTGTAGTTCCAATGCTTCCATCCTTTGCCAGCTTAATCAGTTCTGGTGTTATATTCAAAAAACTTTAGTAAACTTTTCTAGGTCTTCGGTTATCTTTTTTATGTTTCTAAATGTGTTATCATTAATTCAGACAAAATTCAAGAGGCATGAATGATTCTAGGGTCCAATTATTTCTAAGCTGATTGAAAAGTACGCAGTAAAACTGTTTATTCGAGGTAGAATACAAGGAACATGAAAATGTGCAAAGAGTTGTGCAGATTCCCAAATGAATCAGCATCTTTGGTGCAGACCCTTCTTATCACCGTGAGAACATGGGTGCCTAATAAGCATAGAGTTTTGTTTGAGCCCTGACTTTCACCAGCGCAAAATCAAAATTCTACCAAAAATATGAAATGTTTCTTGTGCATGTTTATGTCTATGTGAAGAGTGAATTTAGGATTATTCCCATTGGCTTACTTGCCAGCTAATGTCAGAACAGAAACTGTCATTCATTACAGCTGGAGAATTTTCAGCTTGTTCCAAGGCAGGATGTGTCATGCGATATCCCTTTAATTGTGGATATTCTTATGTGGATTCTGAAATTTTTAACTCACTGATGCACTGTTTTGTTTTCCATTTTCTTTGCAGCTTTTTGTTTTTCCGTTGATAAGGCTGGCCCTGAGCAGCTCAACTGGACTATCCAGAGAAATAAGCTCTATCCAAACAGCCACAAGCAAGCACGGGTAGCTCTATTCCTTATCCCTTTCCCATAGTGAGAAGGTTATCCCAACCTGGTGAGGTCTTTGAAGACTTAACCTGAGAAGGTTTGACCTTTCAGGACCAAGCCTTTGATGTTTATTTTTTTTCGAAGGAAAACTTTGTGGGGAAAACCCAAGGGATGCTTCCCTACATTTGTTGATGACATCCCTAGTAAACCCGTTGGCATAGACAAGTACATCTCGCAGAGGGGGATTCGAACTGGGCACCTGCTGGCGCAGAACTAACCAAATGCCCAGCAACATTGGCAACAACTGGTTGAGCTAACCTCTTGGGCTAAGCATTTGATGTTTATATGTACAAGATGGAACCATTTGGCTTTGTGGTTAGTTTACAAGTAGGCCTGAATGCAAGACTGTCTGGTCCTGGTATGTTATCCTAAATGTTTTTTTTGTTTATTTAATTTCTCGGTATTTTTATTTGAGCACGGATACTTTGATTTTGCCATGTTGTGACTGTTAATGTGACAATTTTGAAACAGTTCAAACTTCTGTACGTTGAGTTTGTTAGATGACTATTAAAGCAGAGTGTAACATTCATATGTTATTTACAAAAAATGATTTACAAGTAAAATAGTATTTATTGCTCATCTGATTGGCTTCAAATGATTGTAATGGTAAAACTAGCAACCTGTAATCGGTGGACATCCATCATTTTAGTCTTGAGAAATGATGGGCTTGTTGACGTGGAGAATGTTAGCATACTACTAATGAAGAGTTGCTCTTGAATGAAAGGTCAATCCTTCTAAGAGTTGGCAGGTTGGTCCTAATTGAAATGTCAACCCTTCTTAGTCAAATAACCTCTCGAAAGGTCTTACCAAGTTAGGTTGGTCATTTTGGCATTAAATGGGGATGACCGGCTGGCACTCACTAGATTATATGTCTTGGACTATTCCATCTGATATTTCATAAATCACTACTAATAAAAAAACTCCAAATAAAGAAACACAAAATCAGAGGGAAAAATCAGAATGATGAGTACTGCAGGCCCCTCCTAGGTTTGCATGTCTCAATTTTGGTCTTTTGCTGTACTTAAGGAATCAAGGGCTATAAGCTACTCGATTAAACCCAGGCAAGCCTTACATTCTATTGATCTTACCATTATATAATTTGCAAGAGCCTATGTGGCACAACTCTGAGCTGTTCATTGACCTTGGGTTCTTAGTGTGATGTTAGTATCTGCAATTTGTCGTACAAAATTGTCTGATATTAGAATACTAACTTTTGGTCTCGGGATATTAGGAAAGGACATCTGATGCATAAAAAATATGATAATAAGGATAGAAGGGCTTGATGAACATGCCCTTCAACTTGTTCGGTCCAAAATATTCATTAAGGATTGTATGGCTGTACTTGCATTTTAGAGTTGAAATCATCTATGCCTTCAAGTGACATCACTTCCATGCCATTAGGTGATACAAGTTGTGAGCACAAGAGACTATTGTTAAACACTGGATCGAGGATTTTTTTTTCCCTCTATACAAGGCATAAATAACTTGCAGTAGTTAGATATTTTAATGTATATTTGGTGCGACTTGGTTACCTTTGAACTTATTACTGTTTTGCAGCACAATTGTGGATTCTCATGTGATTAATAAAGGTTAACATAACATCATTTTGACCTTATATATTGCTTTGAAATCAAATATTTAATGCCTTAACATGGATTTTCTTAGATCAAGAGTAACCATTATATTATCAAGACCATATTCCTCGAAAACATCTTTCATTAGAATTATGTTCTCCATTAACTGTATTTGGAACCACAAGTAACTAATTTTTTCGCCTTAATGATCATACATAAAGTATTGTTCATTGTATGTACACAGGTTAATGATCATAAATCCATATCACTGCATCTTTGGTTTTTGTCTCAACGTTTAGAGCCCTCTTGTTGGGTTCATCATGAGGAGAAGGAGATTCCCCAACTATGTGTTTATACCTAAAACTGCAAAGATAAAAAGGAATAGAATCAAAATCCAACCAAACGAGTAGTTTGAAGTTACATGAGCGCTAGTATCCTTATTTTGTCTCATGTTCTCATTGATTGTCTATACTTTTGCTTGGATGGCTTTTGTTGGCCCTAAGTGGGTGTGTTTCCTATTCATTGGGTCTTATTGAGCCATTAGAGGCTCAAAAGAAACCTGATCCTTCTTCTGCTTCTATTGTTATTACATCTGTTTTTAATGTTATTATCACTAGTAATTTGCAACATGGTGTTGCCCAACCATCCCTAGGAATTCGTGACAAAGGTGTTTCATGCGGTGTGAAGATATTTGTAACAATACTCACAACTTTAGGATACTGTCGATCGCATTCTTCCAGAGGCCATGATTAAGCTCTGTAATGAACTAAGCTTAGTAGCCTCATGGTTAACGATGCCAAGGGACTTGCAACCAGTCTAAAGGCCTCTGCCTCATATTTTTTACTTATGAAGTTGCACGTCGAGCCACTGTCTGTTGCAGGCCTTGGGTTTGCAGGAATAGTTTACTTGTCTTTCCCCAGTGGGTTGAGAACTTCTCTCTTGAGAGAAGTGTCGAGCTTTAAAGTCTCATCCGAGTTGAATTCTAAGGTTTACAAATGCAATTTTGGCCCTTAATAGGATTCCAAAGCCCATTTATAATTTTATTTGTTATGGGCCTGAAAGGTTCTAGAACCCTCAACCACATAAGAGGGTCTGTGTTAAGGTTAACTTGTCCAAAGATCTTAAGGGATTTATGATCATTTATGTTGGGATTGAGCAAAATGATCTGCCACCCAGTGCATTATATCAATTTGTCCAATCCTTTCAAGCGCCAAAGCCCTGACCACAAAATCAAGGACTGTTATCTACAACTTAAGTGAGCCTAATGGTTAAGAACTCGTGTTTCTTTTGAGGAGGTCACAAGTTCAAATCCAGAAGGGGGTAGGGTATGTACACTTCCATAGACTTTAGCAGTCAAATCGATGCGCAGAAGGGGTCACTTGTCCCATAAACAAAGGGGTCCCATACACCTATTTGGTGTCTGGCTTAGTTGTGACCTTATATATATATATATATATATATATATATATATATATATATATATATATACAACATGAGTGGGCCTAATGGTTAAGAGCGTGTGTTTCCTCCTTGGAGGTCACAGGTTCAAATCCAAAGGGGGGTGGGTGTGTATACCTCTGTAGACTTTAACAGTCAAATCACTGCATAGAGGGGTTCCTTTGTTCCACAGACAAGGGGTCTCATACACCAATTTGGTGTCTGGCTTGATCATGACCTTAAAAATAGATTATTATTATTATTATCATCATCCTAAATTTTCAACATTAATTTTTAAAATATTTTTTAAAATAAATTTTTATTTTTATTTTTTATGCCAATTCTCTGATGTGTGTACAGGCCTTGATCCTATGTTCACATGCCATAGGCCTATTATAAATTTTCATTTCAAAATTTAAGAGTTCAAATTCAGAAGTTGAAATTTAGAGGATTTTTTAGGGTTTCTTACATGGATTAGTTTGGCGCTGCTATCCTCACGGTGGTGCTCCAAATTGAAAGAATGATCTAGAGTGCATCTCCTTCAGCTTTGATTTTGATGAATGAGGAATTCCAGAGAGGAACGAGGATGGAAGAGTGAGCAGTGAGGAATGAGAAGGAAGCAGAGTGTGAACAATAAGAGTGAGGGAATGAGTGAGGAAGCAGAATGTGAACATAGGGTGTAAGGCACAAACCTTTGTTTTTTTAAGTTAAATATTTTCCACTACAAATCTTACAAAACCATCGTGTATATATTTTAGCAAAGTGTGGTGTATGTCAATGCTATACATGTCTGTAGGGGAATTCACTAGCTGATAAAGCAGGGGTGGTGATATTACTGGTTTTCAATTTCCCATGTATCGCATGTTCTCCCTTCAAGAG
>JZKD02S1225926.1:0-12414 GCA_000966675.3 Picea glauca | reverse complement strand
TGTATGTGTATGATTTGCTCATTTTTCATGGTTTATTTATTCTACACTTATTAAATGATATTGGTAAATTTATCATAATTTTAAAAACACTTATATACATTGTGGTTAAAAAGGATTAAAAAGCACTATTATCAATTCACCCTCCCTCTTAGTAATCCAACATCCATGCAAAATATATATCCAAAAAATTCCAAACTACATTATCTACATATATCACAACTCATATGCTCAAGACATATAAAAGATAAAGATGAATAAAAAAACTACAAAAATTGATATAGATTGCATTAGATTAGTTTATGGGAAAACATATCCTTACAACCCATGTGAACAACATACATTTTTCTTGAAATATTTCTCAACAAAATAACAACAGATGCAAGTTGTTATCTCTTTTATAAAACTGGCCTTGAGGGTTTCTAAATATTCATTAACCAAGTATTTAATCCAAAAATAGTTCTAGATTGTATACAAATCTTGAAGACCCCTCAAAATGAGTCTCTTCCTATATTTATACAGTTTTTTCTAACTCCCTTGTGACTTCTTGTATTCCCCTCAAAGAAACTGTTACAAAACTATTCATCTTCCTTATATATGATGACATGTGTATAGAGTAAATGAAAATTGGGAGTAGTTCATAAAATACAAAATAGAGTATAGGTAATAGACATTTCTAATTTGATGTTTTGTCCTATTCACGTACTCTTGTCTCAGAGATATATTGTCTAGATTCCCAGTTGATTGTACAGGGGTACGATTCTACAATATGCTACATATTCTAGGGAAATCCTATGCATGGCTATGTTGTGGTCAAGGGTATTCATATCCTTTAACAATGTAGCCATGAATTCCTAAACCATAGTATAGAATTTAGTTTGTTGAATGAGGTGTTTTTATGTTAAATTTGTTGTTACTTTGGTGGTTGACTCAGTGACATTTTTTCCACATCTTGTGTTGTCCTATATCTTGTCGACCATTTCCTCCAGTATGAAGTGTTGTCCTATATCTTATCAACCAGTTCCTCCATTATGAGGGAGAGTGAACATATCTTGATCAATTCTTGTGTTGCATTATGCAAGCGTGAACAAATCACCATTGAGCAATTTGTTTCTCTATATGTCCCTTGTCCCACTTTCTAGTAGTGTTACAATGCATAGATGTTTTTGTTTTCTTTCCTTGATTGAGGGATGATATAGCTTGATTGGCGCATCCAAGTTTTCTACAATCCATGTGTCAATGCTATTCATGAATTCCCGAGTAGTGCCGAACTGTGTGAGTTTAGTCTCCACCTTTCCATGTTGCTCTATGATGGTGGCATCTATATCTCGAAACATGTGTAGGTGGGAATACATGTCAATTATATATTTCTCTATACTTTACTTGAAGCTTTGAAGGCTTCCCTCATCGATATTTACTTCATCAATCTTCTCCTCAAACTCCCCAATCCTTGACTCTTTCTCGAGGTTTTCTTTCTATAGCTTTCAGAAATTACCGTCTATGGAATTCATGAAAGAAGAGCCAATGGATTCTATGGAAATTGGATCTTCACTAAAATTTCTTGTAACGGGGGTTTGAACAAGAACTAAAATTGAATTCCCCCTCATCACTGACACATTATTTACATTCTCCTGCACAATCTTTCTTGACACTTTTTCCATGAATTTATTTAGGTTGGGTACTTCACTTGGTCTAAATGGAGTACAAAGTCCCAAACCTAACCCATTGAGTGGTGTATTTCCACTGGAACCTGCTATTGGTATCTCTGGGATATCGGTGTCCATCAACTAAACATCATCATTTTTTTTTTAACATCCTTCTTTTGTTGTTCCTCTTATGCTTCTTTGTTGGATTCTTCTTTAGTTTCCTTCCCTGATGCTTCTATCATTGTTGTTTCATCTATTTTTTCCTTATTAGATACTTCTTTTTGTTCAACTTCCTTCTGTGCAGCTGCCTTGGATATTTCTTTTGTAGTGGTTGTTGTTGCATCGTCTTTGGCCTTGGATTTATCTTCTTTGACAATATTTATTTTCTTCTCGGTAGTGTCATTCTTCTTCTTCTTGTAGTATATCTCTTTTCTACTGCCTCTTCTTCTTTCTTCATCTACAATCCTCCCTATGGATTTTCCTCATCTCTTGAAGGTGACTTCATCATACGTCCTTTTGTTATAATGTATCTCCTCTTCATCCCAAACCTTTGAGGTGTACTCTCAAGGCACGCCTATCTTGTTGAAATGATTTTTGATGACCTTCTTCGGGTCATGCCTCCTAAACCTCTCCTCTATGAATTGGTATGATAATAGTATATCCACTTCTTCTTGGGCCTGTTTTGTGTTAGAAAAGAAGTAGGCATTGATGTATAGCAAGAGTGGTGGCCATATAGCTTTCTTATCTCTATAAATCATCCCCCCAGCTTCATTGATCACTGTTTGATAAGATGCTTCCTGGAGTACTAGCATGTCTGCTAAAATTCGATGAAGAAGAATCAATATGAGGGGATTTCATGGTTCCATACACTCAGATATAAGTGTTGTGTTCCATAAAGTACCAATCCTCGATCCTCTTGATGAAAACTATTTATTTATTAGTCATACATGGGGTTGGCATGCAAAATATGAACTCGTATAACATAGCTAGGAAGTGCTCGCATATCTTTTCATACTTTGTTATGTACTTATGCTCCCAGATTGCTTTGTAGTATATGTGAATGGATATGTCTATTAGATTATATGGCCAACCCATGTTTTGGGTATTGGTGGGCCGTGTGCATGATTTCTATGAGGTATGACGACATCTGGAATATTGGGAAGGTCCATGGCTACGATACTACGAATATTGTGATGGCTTCTGTGAGGTTTAACAATAGGATATCATCCCAATTGAACAATAATCCTTTGTTTGTGCAATAGAAGATAAATGACATTTATGATAGGAGAAATTTGGAGGCATCTTGTTCCCCATATAGTCTACATAACATGGCCACCATGTATGATAAGGTTTTCTAACTACGGTGGTGTGATATCCTCCAGTGGGCCTAAGTTTGAATTGTTTATTTGGCTTATACCAGATACGACATAAATCCCTATTTGTGTACTGGAATTCATGAAGAAGTTTGTCATCCATATTCTTGGTCCCCTTCACTAGATGATATCACTTGGATATGTCCTCAAGATGAAATGAAGCTATAGGTTCTCCCCTGGAATTGAAAACATACATATATATTGAATCCACGTGATTTAGTATCTAGGATATAATGTCAACATAGGGGAATACAACAATGCGAGCTAATACTCTGTGAATTTTGGACCTTCTGATGTTCTTGAAAATCCTTAATTAATCCAGGTCCTCTACATTAGTGGTGAAGCTATGTTTTTTTAATGTTTGATATACATCACCCCATATGAGAACATCTTCTCCCTTTTCCAAGAATCTAGAGGTATCATTGTAAACTGCCCCAACAATGTCTGTCTCATCTTCAATCTGATGGACACTCCTAGAGTCCTCATTGGCTAGAATTTTGTTGATTGTTTTCTTCCTTTGAGATATTTATGAATACACAAAGCAAAGATAGAATCAATGCATATACATAGATGGAATTTTTATATATATTTACAAACACAATTTTTCTAAGTGTCTCATGTGAAATACCCGAGGAATCACTAGAGTTGATCCTGGGTTGAAGGTCATCTTCTGACAAGGATAGTATAATAGAAGACATGGAGATTGTGTAGGTGTAAAAAAAAAGGCAAGATCAAGGTTGAAAAGGACAAATATTTAAGACTATAGAAGTTCTTATGAACTACTCCAATGTCTATAAGATAAGTTGGTATTAAGTTTGTCTATGGTTGTTGCATACACTGGAGGAGTTGGTGAAAAGAGCTCCAATGAACACTAAGTTATTTAATGGAAAGGTCTTTGGTGGGCCCTTCAGTGTATCAGGGAAGTTAGTGCAAAAGGATTCGGCGTGTACTAGAGAGATTCATACGAAGGGTGTCGAAAACACCAAGGAAGTTCGTGAAAAATCATTTAAATCAATAGATGGAAATCATGTGAAGTGTGGGTGCGAAATGATTGAAACCGATAATGTTTGAACTAACTCCTCCAGAGAAAACCAAAGGATTTAAGATTAAGTCATCCATCGTAGTCGGGTGAGTTGGTGATAAGTTCCCCAGTTGTTAATACTAGTGGACTTTGTGCTAAGTATGTCATTTTATACCAACAATGTTGGCCTCAAACCCTCTGATGTAAACTATACGTGTTAATGCTAAAAGTTCTATATGGATCAAAACATTTGGTGGGAAAGAAAACAGTTTACAAGGAAAACATTCAAAATTCAACTAAGTCTCAAAAAATGACTAAGGATGAGAGGGAATGGGTTTCATATGCTTCTAGGGACATGCACTAAATTGACCATCCAATGGTTGGGGTGCTTGGTTTATAGATTTTCTGTAACACCTTGGTTTTAATACCTGTGAACTAGAATGTATTATGTAAATGTGACATTACGTTGGTGAGATGGTAAAGTTGAGAAGGGGTCGGAGTTCCTAGGAAATGTAATAATTCTATATACATTAATAAAAATACATTGTTGGATGCAAGGTGGACAAGGAAAAGAGTCAGGGGTCTATGATTCTAGGAGAGAGGGGGCTTAAGGGGATAAGTCTTTTTATTATATTTTATTTGACCATATTGGATTTAATTGAGAAAAGTGGTTACATGAGATTCTTGGGAGGGGAGGCCATGTGGTTCTTGATTTCATGTAATTATATAAACACCCCGTGTGGGTGTTTTGGGGGATTCTTATCCATTCACTCTTACACTCATCTCACTCTCTTTCATTTTCGATTCCTCATTTCTTGATAATTCATGGGATCTTGGTTTGATCATGAAAATGAATGGATGGAAGAGGAGATCCATTTCTATATGGATATAATAAATTATTGAATCATTCCAATAGGGAATGGATGCATGTGTGAATGAGATTGATGGTAGTTGGAAAGAATTGTCCATAGTTGAGAATCCTTGGAGTTTATAGCAAGGATGTTTCCTGACCAATAGTATTGGATCACTGGAGAGATATGAAAAAGCATGAGGAACTATATGGAAGAGAAAGGGGTTCATTTCTTTGGGTTGTGTAGGCTGAAGGGGAAAGAGAGCTATAAATTAGGATTTCTCTATGGTTGGGAAAACTTGTGATCTAGTTAGCCAACTATTGTGTGTTTTATATTTGGCCTAGGACCCATCCTCGTGGATTTGTATCACTGGTTTCAGAGTGACCTGATATTGAGAGTTAATGAGCAACAATGTCTATGGATGGGAGGAACATCCTTGGTATACATCCAATTGGTGAATGTTTACTTGAAAAGATAAGTGTTCTTTGTGTTTTTCATATAATGTGTATTTTTTTGTGTATTTAATTATCTCTAAGATGTATTTTTGTGTGGATGCTTGTTGGTTATTTGTATTGTATGGAATGATGTTCATTTATTTGATGTTGTAGCATGGATATTGATTAATGCATGTGATTATTTCATGTTTATTTTCAAATTAATTATTATTAGAATTCGAAATCAATTTTTGAAGTGAATTATTAACATAGCATGGCCAACCTATGGGTGGCTAGGTATGTTAGATATTGGTATCAAAGATATTGGTTTATAGAATCAGGCCTTCAAGGGCCTACTACATTCCAGGACATAATTTCTGGAAGTGAAATCAATTAATGGATTTTGATCAGTGTTAGAGGGGGAAATATTTTTGTTTAAACCTTGTCTTTCACCCCTATAAATCGGATCCAAGTTGATTCCAACAACTTCCTCCATCATGATCAGAGCAGCAGAAGTGATATTCATTCCCTACAAGAAAATTGTCTGTCAACAACCATCGATCTAATCTCTATGTGATTTTTCCACCATTGATATGCAATGGGAAATATTTCTCGATCCCACATGCATAGGGATATTATTGATCGAATGGTTTATTAACGAAAGGGAATTGTACATTACTTGTGTGAAATGAAGAGAGCTATGGAATCTTGTATTGGGTGTAAAATTTTATGTCGTTTGGTCCACCATATTGAATATCGAGAGATTGGACTATTAATCTAGATAAAAACCCATGTTTTGGTGTTGAGACGATCTGGATCGTTGACTCGATGTGGCAAGATCATCCTGACCATCAATCATAGGATGAGGTCATCAGAGTGTTCCAAAACTGTGTTGCAATGCGACTTTGATGGGAGAAACTTCAAGAATAAAGTTGGATCGTTGATCTATCAGGCTATATACAGGAGTGATTTGGATTGTTGGATGTAGTGGGGTCGTAAGAGTCCGATGGTCGAAGTAGTCTTGGATTCCAGGGTGGAGGCACTTCGATGGGGAGACTCTGAGAAGATACATGGACCTTTGGATGTAGTGGGGTCATTAGAGTAGCCTCAGATGTTGGGGTGGAGGAACTTTGATGGGGAGGAATCTCATAAGCTACTTGGACCATTGGATGTGGTGGGGTCATCGGAGTCTGATGGTTAGAGTAGCCTGAGATGTCGAGGTGGAGGCACTTCGATAGTGAGACTCTGAGAATCCGCCTAGACCATTGGATGTGGTGGGGTCATTAGAGTCTAATGGTTGAAGTAAACTCAAATGTTGGGGTGGAGAAGTGAATTTGATGGGTAGAATCAATCATTCTTCGAAGGAGGGTTTTCAGAGGCCTGGAGAGAGGAGGTGAGAAATGACTCTGATGGGGGGACTCTGATACGAGATATGAGTCGTATATCGATGGGAGGGTGAGATGTGATCTCATTCGTAGATGTCTCTAGGTCCAACCTGAATACCTAGTGTGAAAAGGAGAATGTGGAGAATGTTAAATGTCTTGCAAGTCGAGACTCTGAAGTAATCAGACCCGTTGATCTCCAACTTCGAGGGTCGTCGGATCCATTAGAGTATGAATGATCGGACTATGCCTTTTGGAGTGGAAAATGACTATGATGGAGAAGAACTATGACTATGATGAAAGTATTCGAATGAATCTGAACCATCGATCTTGTTGCATTTATAGGAAAATAATATCGACGATTAGGATTACTCTCAATTTTGACATCGATGGTGTAGATTTCTACATAGGAAAAACTATTCCACAGTTTCAAAAAAAATTAAAACTAAGTTTGGATCTATTTTCTTATTTTATCCATGACTGGAGCTGATTAAGTCATATTTGGATGAAAGTTGTGGGTTATATCCACAAATAAGAGATCTACAAATATGTTAGAGGGTCATTGTCCATTTTTTCTTTTATTTGTTAGAAATTGTGAAATAGTGTTTTTTAAAGATATGGATCTTTATCATTGGTAGAGGTCCAAATTAAGCTGAAATTTATGGAGAGTGTCCAAAAAGTGGACACATAAATAGCCCATGAAAGAAATAAATAAATCCTAAGGGGATTGGAATGGGGATACTGGAATAGGCCAATATCTATTATGAGCCACTTTTGGGGGATTTTTGATATTTTCGAAGGAAAAGAAAAGTGACCCTAGATAACAAAACTGGAAAAGTTTATGTACTTGACATTTTATAAAATCATCAATGAAAACAACTTTGGTTATTGAAAATTTTCCAGAAGTGCATAGATTGAGAGATAGTCAGTTTTGCTAAAAATTATAAGTCTGGAAAAAGGGGTGAAAAGGACAAAGTAGGCATTTTCATATTGTTGTAGTTTTTTACTAGAGCATCAGATTGAAAAATTTGAGAGTTGTTATGAGTTCCTTGTCATTATTATTATATATTCCTAATATATAAGTTTCTGTAGTTCCAAACACATTTTCTTCTATAATTGACTGAAGTTGGCATTTCAATAAAATTACACTAGTGGAGAAAATGCACAAATGGGGTGAAAGAGGTTTTTCCAGGAAGCCACAACTTTTAGGTCAGAGATTGGATTAGGGCATGAGTATCGTTGTTGCAAATATGACTTAGAGCATAATGAACTGGAATTATTAGAATTTGGATAATTGTGACATAATTCTTCATGAACTAAGCAGAAAGAGCACTTGTTGTATTAATTGACAATTTTTTTATGATATGAACAATTCTAAAAAAAATGGTTGCTTACATATTTGGAAGAATTAAAGGTATGATTGGATAAATTCAATCCTAGGATTGGATATCAGAGTCATGGAAGCATGACATATCTTGTGGAAGTTGCACAAGGCAATAAAGAGCTACAATACGAGTAATGAAAAGTGGATAAAGAACTCAAGAAGAATGGAACAAAAGGAATATTAGTCAACAAATACAAAATATGAATGAATTGCAAGTACAAAATAAAGAATCCTAACATGGGAAATGAATCCAACATGTGAATAATGTCATTAATGGTAATAGAAAGGAAAAGTAAGCCTCCATAGCCTTTGTTGGTGTAAATATATGTCTAGTATATTTCACTCATTTATATATTAATATGTGATTCGTAATCAAAATAGTTGTTACAATATATGTGCTGAGAATAGGTAACATATCTATGTGTGTTGTATATAGCTCAATCAAGAAACAATCAATAACAAAATTTGTTTCCTTTGAAATATATGAACACTATTCTTCACTCAACTTCAAACCAAAAGATAAAGCTCATAGTAAAACTCTCAAGAAAACACATAGTTGAAAAGTTTCTTGCTCAGATAGCAAGTCTTTTCATTATAGGATCATGAAATAAACAGACGAACTGAGACCCTGCTTCATGTATCAACTGAATTCACATAACAATTGACAATTCACTCTATTTACTCTTGGAAAGAAACCAATCATCACCTAGTCAATTCCAATCAAACCTTCCTCAGTAAAGGAGACAGTCAATATGATTGAAAGACTTCATTAGTGAAGCATGAAGGGTGAGAGATGAAGTCTAATTGTTCCTGTACCTACTGAGGACAACACAATTATTAAGACTTTCAAATTCAGAAAAATAACAATTGCTTATCTAATAATCCCAAACATATATCCATCTTTTTTTGACTAAATATCGCTCTACAGAAATATAAATAGAATCATCTCCTATGCTTAATGTATAACTGTTCATTCACATTGATCCAAAGTCAAAAGGTATCTACTTAGATATCTGTGTTGTACTTAGGAAAGTTCATGCACTCAAAATCATTTGCAATACACAACTATTTTATTTGCACACTCACACAATTAACTTATGTCCACACATAAACATATACAGGGAGACTTACCTTGGTTGGGGTGGTGGGCCCTTGCTGAAACAACAAGGTAGCTCTAAAGAAATTGTAGAATAAAAACTTTACTCACATCCGTGATTTTCAAAAACTAGCATTTGTATTCCTTCAATTAAACAAGTGAATCAATAATTCAACATTTTATTTCCACCATAATAGTGTATATCATTCCTACTATCTATCGCATATACAACATCCCTTTTAAAGAAGGCAAGTCATTACAATCAAAGTATGAAGATAATTATTAAATGTTTGCAAAATATTAAAATTGGTGATCATAGTGTATCTCAAGGAATGGAATTCATCCTCATGACACATAGTGCATGAGTGATGAAGTCTATTGTTGTCTTCAAATGAACCAAGGATGCTTCCATCCAACTAATTTCTTAGAGCCATCACGAGTGTCCTCGTTCAAAACATTAATCTTGTAGACATGGGTTTAGTACCATACTAGCATAGTAACAGATCTTGGTATCAGATCAGCATAGAGGTGGTACAAGAATAGGCACAGAGTTGGTACTATATTAGTGCAGAGGTGATACTAGAATAAGCACAGAGTTGGTACCATATCAACATAGAGTTGGAATGTTGCAGTACCAGATCAGCGGAAGTACCGGTCGAATCCCGAAAATTAGTACCGGATGAGGTGATGCCTTGTCATGAAGCTTCTTAATAATAATCAAAGTAATTAGAAGCATAAACCACAATCATTTAGTCCCAATTAGTCAAGAAATCAAACAAATCATATTTTTAACATGGGTTGCCTCTTTATGCATATTAATAAGGTCGCAAGGTAGGTTTTTGGAAGAAATAGACAACATATGCATATATCAGAGGTAAAATGACCAAGATAGAAGGTAATATAAAGTAATAGGGGTGTCAAAATGGAGACCCACCATTTCCCCCATGCTTAAGTTATTGCATGTCCTTGTGAAAAAACGTCAAAACCGATACTCAAAATTTTGCAAAACTGAAATTGTCTTCCATCCTATCTGAACATCATTTGTCCAGTTGTAGAATATTGAAACCAAAGGCCTCACTCCTAAGCTCCTTCTTAATCACCCTGGTGTATTGGATCAAATGCAAAACTTTGTTAATCTTAGTAGAGACTTCTTCTTGTGCATCCTGTAACCTTCGGTTATATTCTTTCAATTGTGCATTATCTGCCTTAATGTGCATATCCAAAACTTGATAATTTGTGACCTCTTGTTTTAACTTCTCATTATGTTTTGTAAGTTTCCCAACCTTCAGTACCAAATACTTCTTGCTCAAGGAACTGACAGGATCAGATATGGTTTCTTTCTCAATTATCTCCCCTCGGGCTTCCACCTCCTTCCTTAATCCCCTTAAGGTCCCTGTTACTAACCCCTCGGTCTCACTAATCATTGCTCCATAGACACATTCCTTCTATAGAGATGTCAGAATATCAATAGACTCCTCTAGAAAATAAGTAATATGTGGATCTATTATCGGTTTATCCATGCTTCTTGTAGTTCTTTGTACAGGATGTGAGACTTCCTTGGGTTTACTGACATGAGTGGAAGTGTCTTGAAACAACTTTTTCTTCTTTGTTTAGTAGAAGATGTAGGTATTGGGACTTGTTTCTCCTGTACAGATTTTTTTTTCACCTTAGAGGACTGAGGTGTAGGTTTTGGAGTTTGTTCTTGCTGAACACTCCAAGTTTTCACTTTGGAGGACTCAGGTGTAGGCTCTAGGATTTGATTCTTTTGTACCTTCCTCATTTTAAGCTTCTCCCTACTTCCACTTTTCACTTCAGGAGTCTTCTCCAACTTACTAATCAGATATTTAGGAAACTCAATAGTTTCCTCAGGGGTCTTTTCCAATTTACTAAATGGCTCTTGGGGAAACTCAACAGTTGCCTAGGGGTCTCATATGAAACTTCATTTCGACCAAATTTCCTCCTTTTCTGCCTCTCACTTCGTGGCAATTGAATTTTAGGGATTGAGGCTGCACTTGGTTCCTTATATTCAAAGGACATCTCCTTCCTAGATGTAGTAGGATCCTCTGGGGTTTGTTCTTCTGGCACATCGTTCTTTTGAAACTTTCTTTTTTCTTCAAATATTTATTTCATGGGTGCCCTATAAATTGCTAAATGGCTCTAGTGATAATTCAATATTTTCCTTAGGGTCACTATCTTAGAGTTCACCTTGCCCATAATTCTTTATTTCCTTCCTCTTACTACTTGGTAATTTATTTTCAGGGATCAGGACTAGATTTGGTTTCTGAGATTGGGAGGTCCTCTTTTTCTTGGATACAATAGGCTCCTCTATCATAACAGACTTATCTTTATCCAATCTATCAATAGGTTGGGATAAACTAGGTGTAACAATAGCTTCTTCATCCCCTAAATTATTCCCTTTTCTTTTCCTTTGATTTTTCTTTCTACTAGACCCCTCACTACATGCCTTTGTTTCATGTTCTTCTATAGATTTAGAAACTCCCTCTTGAGAAATTTTTTTTGAAGGACTTGTTTCCAACTACTGCCTTGTTTTCCAATGCATGGACAACCAATAATTTGATTAAGCCATGGTGGTGGATACTAGTTTTGGGTTTCTTATATGTTGATTTAACTTCTCTCACAATTGTGTTTAGACTCATCCAGAGGAAATGGGGAAAGTCAATTTGTGTCTCCCCTTCAAAATGTGATTTTTTTTTTAAATTATATAAGAAGGTCATGACATACCTCCCTTCACAAGTGAGAAACCTCTACAAGTTGATGAGAATTTTCTAGTACTCTTCCTTAATAAAGCTCCGGGGAATATATTTGGTCCACTCAAGATCCTGATGCTCCGTCCTTAGAAACTTCTGACAAAGATTTATGTCAACGATAACCCCCTTAAAACATTTCTCTCTAGAAGAAGGCAATCCTATAGCTTCTTCTATGGTTGCCTCTATAATTTTTAAATTCATATCCCCAAACTGGACACTCTTGCTATCATAGGTTTGAGCAAAAGAAAGAGATACCCCCTTGTGATAGCCTTTGAATTTTTCCAAAAACGAAACCTAGTCGGCCTGCTCAAATTTTCCTTTGCAAGCTTGGTATTCTTGCATCTCCCTGTATAATTGGAACATTGGTTCATGTCTATCAACCCCCATGATGTCTTAAAATAAATTATCATAACATATCAGGTAACAAAACAAAGAATCAGGGTTGAGTAATGGAACAATGTA
>JZKD02S1225915.1:0-12414 GCA_000966675.3 Picea glauca | reverse complement strand
AGTTAGTTAGTTGTTTCCTAGATTATTTTATTGCAACCTCCTAAAGGAGATTGTAGATCTCAACAAACTCTTTCTACTTTTAGTAAAAGGTTTTGTTAGAGAGATTATTTTATCATTATTCCTAGGAGAACTAATGGATCTACGAAAACAATTCATTGTTTGTTGTATGAGGGAGATGGAGCTAACACCTATATAACGGTTTGCTCTCTCCATTTTTAAGATGGATTGGAATGGATGAGAAATTGAAGTACATGTGAGCAAGCTAGCTCCAAGTTTGGGGATTTGTCTCTTATCTATGTAAGTGATGTTGTATTTTATGTAATTTTATTTGCGGCATCCATTTATGGGACTTTAAGCTAAAGGTGTTAGTCTGTGTGGTAGCAGGTAGTTAGCATTGAATAAATGTAATGTAGCCTCATTCAAGAAAGCCCACTAGCTAGTTAGCATTTGGTTAAGGTTAGGGTTTTCTAGCTAACTATAAATGAGGATGGAGACCTCCTTGTGAATCACGCGGAGAAATATTATTGTATTGGAGCTTAGCTCATTAGGAGATTACTCCCTTGAAGAGGCAAGTGAACAGGAGTTGATCCTTCCATAAAAGGATCATTGTATGGTGTTACCCTACATCAAGGGTTTTGATTTTTACTAAAGTATTGAGCATTTCTAATATATTGTTTGTGATTCAATTTTAAGAGTTGAGGATCATAACAAGCAGTATCATAGCACTTTTTTGGGCCAATAAGAAGCATTTTTTTCTTTCTGCAAATTTTCTTGGGACGAGTTTTTTCCTTGCCTTATTAACCAATTCATAGCAGCACCAATGTCGTTTGAAGTAGAGTGTTTCCATTTCCAGATTCGGGTTATAATAATGATTCTAAGAAGTAACATGGAAGTTACACCCATTTCAAGTTGGGGACTCAAAACCCTCACAAGAAATTTTTGCAACACAATTATCTCTACTTAAGAACCAAATTGCAAGATAACCAACACCATTAGACACATGCCATTTCTAGATTGGGGTCATAATAGCAAATCTGAGAAGTATCACAAAAGTTACACCCATTTCAAGTTGGGGCCTCAAAACCCTCGCGAGAAATTCTTGCAACACAATAATCTCTCTGTTTATGAACCAAATTGCAGCAAGAGCAATGCCATTACAAGCAAAGTGGTCGTGCCATTTTCATATTGGGGCATAATAACAATTATGGTCAATATTAAGATGGTTATGGTCATTTTAAAATAGCAACCTCAAAACCCTAACCACAGAAAGGAGCTCTATTTAATGTAAGCTTTTCTGATTTTTATTTTAAAACCCCGACTCTCCTACATACAAAGTGACGTTGCATTTAACATGGAAATACTGACCCTATATGATCCTGATGTCGCAAAAGCCTATCCTATAAATTTTCTTCAATTTGCTATGGTGTATGAAACATTATGTGGTTAACTGTAGTTGAAGAAATTTCTAAGACAAATCCACATTGTGCAAACCTTAATGTACACAACTACTACTTGGAGATAACCAAGCAGAAAAACTGCAATAAGCATGTGAAACTTGAAAGCAATCCAAACGTTAAAACTTTGGAGACATATTGGAGAGTAAACAAGAGACATAACTGGCTAGTGTAATTTAGAGGAAGACATGATATGTGGGAAATTGTCATTTTTGGGAAGACAACTTCTAGCTTCTCTTTGATGCACACACCCCTTCATATGAATAGAACTTCATTGAGGAAAGACATGTAAAGGTGGTGCCTACTAGTTTCCAATATGATTCTTCCACAATGGTAGTGTTCCCTCTAAAGCCACCCTTTTACAATTATACGAAGGATATTTTTACTATGGGTGGTTCTATTTATTTGGATCCAGATAACTATGGCACGCATTTAGAGCACAACACTCACCCATTCGTCAAGCTTAGGTGCCATCAATTGGGAGTCAACATGAGCACCTAGACATAGTACCCGAGTTTATGGATGAGCTTCTTGGACTACTTCAATGTGGACACCAACACCTGTACATGGAACCCTGGCTTATGGGCAAGCTTCCTAGACTACTTCAGCATTGCAATCAGCACCCATACATGGGACCCTAGTTTATGGGTGTACATCATTGCTACAAGCATTTAGGACAACACTTCTCAAAGGGGGATGGACTAGTGGGATCCTCCCTAAGGGTGGAATAGGGGCCTATGGGCCCATTAGAGTTAAAAACAGGATAAGTATGATGGTCATTTAATGTAATGTGAACTAAGTCCACAATGTTAGTTATTATTAAATAAGGCCCATTAGGTAGTGAACATTGAATAAATGTAATGTAGCCTCATTAAAAAAGGTCCACTAGGTAGTTAGCATTTGGTGATGGTTAGGGTTTGCTAGTTAGCTATAAATAAGGATGGAGTCCTCCTCATGAATCATGCATGGGAATATTATTGTATTGGAGCTTAGCTCATTGGGAAGTTGTTGTAGAATTTTTTATGGTTAAGTTGATGCATGTAGTTTATTTCATTTTAGCATGAACTAAACCATAAACAATGACTACAACAACAGAACACAATAGTTGCAGTAAACCAAGATCACAAGAAGAATAACCATGCACAAGAACACAAGTATCATGGGAAAACACTTCTCAGCCAAGGGAAAAACCCAACAATCATTTCCTTATATTGCCAAGGGAGGATCCACCATCCAGCACCAAAACCTAGCACACAAGAGGGTGCTTCTAAGACTGAGAAAGAGGGCACCCAGGAAAGTGCGCCCTAATTTCAGACCATGTGTTTTGCATATGAGAGAGATGATCCAAAATGGGGATCTATCTCTTATTTATACAAATCCTATTACATCAATAGATGTGTCTATTGGCACAATAGGGACGACCTGTACAACTTAATATATAATTAATAATTACACAATATTAATTATCTTTACATGGTGGGGCCGACTTGTACCCTTTACAACATGAATTAAGGTTTTACCAAAGTCTCACTCTATGACAATATAGCAAGGGATCTCTCACATCCTCTAGTGCTCAGCCACTAGGGACACGTCCACTTGTGCTCACCCACAGGGACGTCACTCTCAACAGATCACTCAACTGAGTCCACAGGAGTACTATCTGGAGAGCCATCTCAAGCCGACTCAACTAAGTCCATAGGAGTACAAGGCAGGAGACCATCTCAAGCCGACTCAACTCAATCCAGGAGTACAAGGCAGGAGACCATCTCAAGTCATCCCAACTCAGTCCAGAGGAGTAGACAAGAAACCACACGTCATCACAACTCAGTCTAGAGTTTGACGCCCACCCATCACATGGGCACACCCAACACATGGGCTCTCACAGATGTCTCAACTCAGTCCAGAGGAGAACGATCTAGAGGATGACTCATCAAGCTGCAATCATCAACAGTTGCACCCTTGAAGAGGCAAGTGAAGAAGAGTTTATCCTTCCATAAAAAGATCATTGTATGATGTTACCCTACCTCAAGGGTTTTGATATTGAATAATATTTATCATTTCTTATATATTGTTTGTGATACAATTTTAAGGGTTAAGGATCATAACGCTATACATGACATCTTAACTCAATGGTGTCTTTGCCTTCAACACGACAAAACACAATCTAGTATCTAGTGAATTCTAAATTCATGATCTATACAGAGAGATACGAGCTCGAGAATGTGACATGATTTGTTTAGTTTAACCACCCACAATTTTCCAAGGTTAATTTAATTTAACTTTACTTGAAATTGTTATTAAGTCCATCCCTGTGGTTGTATGCCCTAGGTTATATTATTCTTTCTTTCATGTACTTGTTTTGCAATTGCATGTCCTTTATTGTTGTTGTTTTCTTTGACATTTGTGATTATGCCTTGAAATTTTTACAACAAATGCCGAGATACAGACGAAGGCAAATTTATGACCTACTAATAATGGCTTTTGGGAAAGCTACGAATATGTAATGACATGTTTGAGGAGATTAATTTAATCTCTCCTTGTTCTAACATGCTTCTTAATAGATATTTGACATAAATTTGATTCCATGTTACGAATTGACGAATTGAACTCTCCTTTGTTGGTAAGATCAAATAGTTAGCTCGACGCCCACCCTTCAGCGAGTGGTGCAATTGATGTGCATGACTTGAAGAAAAGCGAGGGCAAAAATTGAACATAATTTTAAGAATTGGGAGAAGGTTAACTTTGGAAAAAAATTTACAAAATAGGAGAATGTTAATTTGGGAAACAATAAATGATAAAAAGATGTATGATATAAGAATAAGAAAGAGTCAATTGGGTGTAGCTCGAGTGGTTGTGAGGAAAAGTTGTACCCTCTTGACTCAGGTTCAAATCCCAATTTGTGACATGTTAGCTCTTAGTGAAGACCATTGTTGATGAGCTATATATGATCTATTCATGAGTTGTTACGTTGTGCCCTGAAGAATTTGGGATTTATCCTAGGTACCATCCTCAAAATGAGGGATAGTGCGCAAGCAATTTCCCCTGGAATATATTACCTAAAAAAAAAAAGAATAGAAAAAATTACAATCTTAATTTATCATAAGAATATTAGAACAAGAGGGGGTAGGAGAAATGAACAAAGAGGATGAAACTTACTAACAAAGATAGTGGATTATAGGCTTCCAGGATTGGCTATGTATATAGCCATCTTCACAATTAAAATTATTAGGATATTTACCAATTTCAAGGGCTTCTCAAATGATGCGACTTGAATAAGGAGGCATAGATGCTAGGATTTTAGTCTAGTCGAAGCAAATTAAGTGCTTACTGTTATGATAGTGATCGATAATAGCAAATTTCTTAAGGTGGTTATAAAGGATGGGACCAATTTGGCCAATCGATTTGGCCAATGTATGATTTACCACACAAACAGGGAATTTGGTAAACACCTTGAGAGAGCAATGGGACAAAACAATTTTGAATAATTGTTTGAGGGTTTTGTGAGGCTTGAAGAGAATTTTAATGTTCCTTTTGGCTAGGATTTTTGCATGTTCGACCAATGTTCCCATGAATGTAAGGGGGAGAAATCTAACCTAGGGAAGGAGAGGATGGATTGGGGTTCCTAGATTTTGGATAGAGGACAATGAGGAAAGCTTTCTTGAATTGGGAAATAAAGTAGTCATTTAGTGGCATTAGCGAGGTGGGTCTGTTCTTTGTTTAGGTGTTGGGGAGCAAAGATTCCAATTGCTCTAGATATGAGTTTTGAGGACAAAGGATTTTTGCGCAAAGTAGTGGTAGGATTGGGCATGGAGATATCCGTTAGTAGGAGCCTTTTTTCGAAAAAACTTGATGGGGAGAGAACCATCAAGTTGCCTTGTAACCAAAACATCTAAAAAAAGGAAGAGATTTGACTTGCTCAATTTACTATGGAAATTGGGTGTAATTTGGGTGTGAGGGGATAAGTTGTTAAGATGGTCGAGGAACGAGTTAATGGCTGAATGGCCATCGGGATAGATGAGCATCCACAAAACAGAACTAAAATTTTGGTTTGAGATGATAACTGTTAAGAGATAAAGCTTTGAAATGCTCCATGCAAATGTCAACCACTACAGGGGATAAGAGAGATCCCATTGCAATGTCTTCCGTCTGTTCATAGAATTTACCCTTGAAGCTAAAGAAGGTAGAGGTGAGGTAGATCTTAATAAGAATTAAGGTCTCAAAATCAGCAAGTTTAAAAATGATGTCTAGAGATTCGGGGACAAGGATTTTGGTAAACAACAAAACTATGTTAAAGCTTACCAAAAGGTCCCGATCATCAAGGTGAAGATCATGGATTTTGCGGATAAAGTCAGCAGATTTTTTTATAGACAAGAAAATTTTTATTTTATTTCCCTATTCTATATATTTTTTTCTATTTTTAGTTTTAGTTTTAGTTTGACCAAGTCTCGACTATTCTATGTTTTCATAGTTTCCTTTCAAAATTACAACAGCTAACTTATATTCTTGAACCTGTATATGAATCACTCTTCTCCATCTTTCAAAGCTAATTTCAGATCCCCCGATAATGGGTGGAGTGTCCACTCGAAATGTGGGGAACATTTCAAAACTCTTAGCATGATTTATATTCCATAAGACTCACTACTATCATGAACTATGAAAAGCCTCATTCTCAAATATATTTCAAAAATTGTATCTAGTGCTGTGTGAAGTTGGGCAAAGGCTTTAGGACAAGGACGAGTGCAATTCCATTGGGCAGGAAAAGTTTGAAGAAAAAGCAGGTATACCTTACTAGAGAAATTGGTGGCTGTATACAAGATTTTTGGTAAGGATAAGCAGGAAAACAAAACCTTCGAATAGGGGATTTGCAACAGCTTGGAATATCTGGTTAAGTTTGTGACAGAGCAACAGGCCCTGGTACTCTTAGAAGAAAAGCCAGGCCCAGCAAGCACAAAGAGGCACACTCCTGGTGCATGAACACATGGAAGCTCTCCACAACTATAAATTTGACGATATGGTTTAATTCACTGTGTCTAGTAACTAGTTTATCCACCTGATTCTGTTCTTTTGGTGGTTTAAGTATGTAATTTTCAGAAATATTAATTCTAATTTAGGTCTATCATGTCCAGTCTCTGAAAAATTTATAGAAAAGAGTTGTTTTTGTATAAACCCTGATTTTGGTTGTATATTCTGTAAAGACAATCTGGGATGAACCTGCAACTCAGTGATGAGAGTTTTCATATATAAATAAAATTTTCCTTTTATCAGTCAAGAAATAAAAATGTCAACTGGGTCTATCCTGGACAGTTGTGAGAATGAGAGTTGTATCCTCCCCACCCAGGTTCAATTCCTACAAGTGACATGTTGATCAGTTATTGAGCATATTGTTGACAAAGCCTCGAGATTATGCAGAATCCCGTTTACCCTGGGTGCCATCCTCGTAACAAGGGGAAGTGTCTGGCAGATTTTCCCATGAAGTGTATTTCACGGAAAAAAAAATCAAGAAATAAAAACCACATCTGGCTTCTTTTATTGAAATATGAAAGCTTGCATTAAAATAAACAGATAAGGAAAATTTTGCTACAACATGATGGTGATTTAATGAAATTATGTACATCAAATACATTATAAGACTCCTTGAAAAGCCCTCTAATTAAGTTTAAGGCATATGATTCATTTATCGAAACTAATTTGGCCTGTTAGACCTTAGGATGCAATTTTTAAAATAGCCAAGGGGATAAGTAGTGTCAAATTTTTAGAATTTACATAATATGACTCATCTAATGATCTCAGCCTGTTTCTAGTGGCAAGTTGGAGAACTTGGGACAATAATGACCCAGGTTCAAAACCCAGCAGGCAGGCTCCTTCTGTTAAAGCAATTTTACTGTCTTTCCACAGTGTGGGTTATGTAAATGCCACAGCACCAATTTCATGCCAATGTGGATAAGCCATTAATGGTGGTCCCCATGCTAATGCAGTCTTCGTGGATGAGGACAAGTGCGAGTCCTGGATGACTTTGACACCTTTCAGTCATGGCTTCATAGCCAAAGGTCTTTTGGTTGTAAAGTTCTATTCACTGTCAAGCAAAAAGGGGTTTACACAACACCTTACAGAAAAAGAACTAACAGGTACTGATCTCGCAAGTGCAGAAGATTTAGGGTGAATGTCAAGGGCTGCAGCGATGATAATATAGAGCCATATTTCTTTCCAGGGCAAACGCCAAAAAAAAGGTAGGCTTTGTCATGCTGCGCGGTGTTCATTTCCAATATCATTGAATTAAATTGGTGCATTGGAAATTTCTCTCTTATTAGTGAGGAGAGTTCGTTAAGATTTATGTGATGTTACGTTTCTTTTTGGGCAATTTAAGGCGTAAGGATAGCAATCGAATGCTACAACTAGCACAGACCTATCTAAATCTGAGTCTGATGTGCACCTCAAGGCCGTGAAGCTTTAAGGATTTCAATATTTAATAAACTCATTCAATGCACCACAATGCATCATTGCATGCATACAGCTAGTGCATACAGAAAGTTCACACTACCCTCGCCTGTGCTATAGAATGCTCCTCGCTTCTCTCAGTGTAATAATGTAATAATGGTGTGATGACTTCTTAGAAAGCTTCATGTTGAAAATGGACGTGCATCCATGCAAAACTCGAAGAAAATCCTCTCATGGGCAATCCAAAAGCCCTGATCATGCCCTAGATAGGTGAAAAACTAACTAACGGACTGCTCCAAACCTAGGGAACCCACTATACTGTAAAGACCTCCTGCCATTGCAAACCCAGATACTGCATAACCCAAATTCCACACAGAACCTAGATACTGCATAACCCAAATTCCACACAGAACCCAGATACTGCATAACCCAAATTCCACACAGAACAAGAGAGATGGTAATTCTGCATTAGAATGAAAAGTAGTAAAGAGAGAAAAAGAAGAGAAATATGGTACCTACCGCTATAATCAGCCATATATTAAGAGGGGCTTGCTCTGCTTTGAGGATGTCGAGAATATCAGTGGCATCTTTGGGGAGTTGATCAAGTGCCACTCTCACCTCTTCCTCCGAATTCTGTACAGGTATGTACACGCACCCCATCTCTCCTCTTCTCCACCCTTCTGTTCGACAACACTCTTTTCTCTCCTATTGTTCTTGTTTTATACCCACATTCGAATTTAACTGTTCTTTTATAGCCGCTTTCGAATTTAGTTCTAAGTTTAGCAGACTTTATTTTCCACATTCGAATTTAACTGTTCTCTTATACCCGCTTTCGCATTTAGTTCTAAGTTTAGCAAACTTTGTTTTTCACTAGGAGGTTCTTTCGTCAAATTTAAAGGCGCACGGTATGTACGTTTAACTTTGTGGGGAAAGTTTGTGGTTTGACGAGATGGTTGGGATGTAGGACCCTTGCGATAAGGGTAGAAGGGTAGACATATTTTAGGATAGAGGCTCATTCCAGTGTAATGACATCTCGGCCCTTGCTAAGTCATAAGTTATTGGTATATTTGGCTTGTTGTTGGATATACTCTTGGGTTATATTGGCAATCAATTGGTTTGATCCATCCCATCACTCCAACGAGTTACCAATTCTCATTGCTTAAAATAAAAAATTACTTTGTGGAGGGGTCTCTTGTTCCACAAACAAAAGGTTTTATATGTCAATCTAGTTTTTGGCTACGTTGTGACTTTAAATTGATTTATTTTTATTTTTATTATATATAGCAATATGTATTCCACATTACTACTCCCCTTACTTTAAATTTATTGAGGTTGTTATTAGTCCCTGTTGTACATAATAGACTATAGCAATCCTCCATATTATGCAAATAATAGACTATAAAAATCCTCTCGATTATGAGGGGCGGCAGGAGGGGGAGGGGTTATCTATGACCCCGTTGAATTCCGGGAACTAGTCTACTCCTGGGGGTTAGGAGAAGAAACCAACAACATTGTAGAAGCTAGAAGTCTTTGGCAAGGACTCGCCCAAGCCCGGAAGCTAGCTATCAAGGAAATTACGGTAATAGGAGACTCTCAGATTTTAATCCAAGCTATGGTCACCAACTCGCTGCCAAATCAAATGAAACTTCGTCAAATCTTCAAGAAAATCCTGCGGCTCTCAATTTTTTTCCAAAAGATCGAATTTTGCCACCCCTTTGAGCAAGGGTCAGCTCTCCCTCAATGGGACCATGTTCTTCGACCCTCTCCCGTAATGGCACGTGGTGGGCGACCAACTGGAAATCTCAAGGCAGGTGGCACTCGGATCTTCCTCGCGACTTGACTCGTGGCAGTTCCCTCTAGTCACTCATGTTCGTCCCCTCTCCTGCGCAACAGTACTTTATCCTTCAGCGTGCGTCCTCTCACCTCTCCTCGCATGATCTTGCCCTCACGTCCCTCATGTCGCTCTGCACCGAGCCCATCCCCTTCCTGCATGGCACTCGAGCGAGGCCTTTTCGTTCCATGGCGACGCACACTCGAGATGGAGATAAAACTCGGAAGGCAGAGGCTTGTTTTTGCCTGCCTTGTTTGTTCGATGCTGCCTGGTCCCTCGCCTAGCATTTGCTTTCAATTCATCCCCCAGCTCGCTCAATGGCTTCCAGTTCCAACTCTGCCTCCCCCCTTAACCCTCCCCCCTCTCTGGAACTTGAAATACGCAAGCTGAAGCGAACTCTCAGCACACATAGAGGCTTTCTACTTCGACTGGACGGGGAAGGTGGCCGAAGATTCAAGATGGTCGAAGAAGACTTAATCCAGCTCTGGGAGGAAGCGGTCGAAGCCCTTACGTATACAACGCAGCAAACTAATAGCAAAATTGTTGAATTGGAGGCAAGACTCGAAAAGTTGGAGCTTCAAGCCACCAGATCGAATCGTCAGACAGATGCAGGTTCGAAGGCTTCTTTGAGCGCAGGTTCCTCCATCCCGAACCAGAAGGTTTAATTATGCTACTCCTCACTTTTGAAACTAGCCCTTTTTTTGTTCTTTGGCAATTTCATTGTAAGCAAGATTATAGCATCTTTTTTAATCTCAGACAGACACACTATAAGCAGGTTCTCAGCCTGTTTTTAGCCAATTTTTGAATTCTAGGACGATATGGGAATTTCGGGGCTTTATATCAGGGAAGTCTTACTTGTAATCTTGAATCTCATGCACAGGATGCATGTCTGAATTTTGTAGTTTTTCTCACAGTGGTCCCGCCACTGCTTCCTTAATGTATAAACCACTTTCTTGTAAAAAATAAAAACTCTCGGTTATGTAAATTATTTGCACTGTCATGTGATTTTTGGCATTGACATATGGTTTTTCTATAGTTTAGGTTTTTCATAGCCCAATGGGTTAGCTCAAGTGGTTGAGTGCTATGAACTGTAAATAACAGGTCTCAAGGTCAAGTCCCCACATTGGCTATCTATGATATGTTGATATTTAATGTCCTTATTAGGTTACACATATCATAGTCTATACTAATGGTTTACCTTAGTTACCACCTGTCAATGGTAGTGAAATCTCAAGGGTTTTCTCGTTCATGGTCGCATGGAAGAAAAAAAAAATAGATTGGAAAATAATTATTAGTATCCTAACTGGCTCTACAAAGGGTGACATCATCGATGTGATTGGTTCCTTTGTGGGTGGTGGTGTGTTGATGTTGGTTGCATTCGAGAAGGGGGTTTGTGCTTCTCTTTGCGTTCATGGTGGTTAGGTCCTTGGTATCTAGTGCTTTGAATTGGATGGTATTCGACACTTTGAATTCATTTAGGTTTTGGCCTTTAGAACCCTCTATTTATGGTTCATTTAACTTTTCTTGGGTGTTTGTTGGAGCTCTATCCTTCACTTTTTCCAAGCGTCGATCATCTCAATGTTTCACCTTATTGCCATGAGTATTCTTCTGAAGTTGGGTTGTTTGTATTGCAGGGATGGAGGGTCCTTGGTACATGCTATATTGAAGTCGATGGTCTCTAGTCCTCTATATGGAGTTGTTTTGGCATGAATTTTTTAGCTCTATGCTTGTGGTTGGTTCAATTTTCTCGAGCATTGACCTTTAGTCCAAAGTTTTCACATGGGCTTAGTTTTGGCTTACAACAATGTTTGGGATTTGGTCATTCTCATCTTCACGTGAATTCATACAACCTAATTCGATTTCTAGGTGAAGTGGGGGTTTTGTAGTGAGTTGTTGTTGCTAATTCCAGTTTATGTAAGTGTTTGTTTTGCCCTTCTAGCTCTTGGGTGAATGCATAGAAGCCAAATTGATTTTTGGGTGAGGTGTGGGCTTTGTAATGAGATTTCATGTTGGTTTTGGTTCTTGGTTATGGTTGTTAGTTTTGTTTTTTGTCATTGTTTAGTACTTCACTAATCTGTAATCCATCGTGGATATTCCACTAGAAAAGTTTGTCGCAATGGATCTTATAATATTTTGAAATCTTAGATTATGCAAATTTCTTTCTTAGATCCCAGATTATTGATTACTACCTTATTGCTTGAAATATGAAAATCAAAGAAATGAGCAAAATAACACACCATCATACAAATGAACACAAGATATATCCCAGGATACCCAATACAAGAGAAAAACTAGCTAGAATGTGAGGCCTATGCTTTGCTCTCTTTTCTTCAAATGCAAATACAAAGAAAGAGCCACTCACTATGGAGTTGTCTTTGACATTGTGGTTTGTATGGTTGTTATAGAATATTTTCCTCCTCTGTTATGCTCTCAAAATACCACTCCTGGATGCTCTGCTCAACTATGGAACAAATACCATGTTAAAGAATGTCTTCCTAGCGGCTTGGTATTTAACATAGCCCGATAGCCATCTAGAGTTAGGGTTTTGACTTCCTCGACCCTCAATTAGTGATAAGGTTTGGACCTTCTAGAATCTTATTGAAAGTCCACACATGGCTAGCCCCATATGTGTGAGTAATGGGGGTTGACATGGCATCCACTTGTACCATGGTGGTGATCCAGAATATATTTGCA
>JZKD02S1225904.1:0-12414 GCA_000966675.3 Picea glauca | reverse complement strand
TTGTTACTTGCAATAAAATTTAATTTACACATGTTATTTTTCTGTGCTCGGTTGAAGATTTCATTTCCATGAGCTCTCTTGCACCTAATTTCCTACAGTATTTGTAATCCCCTTGCTCGTTGTATTCTGAATTGATTTCCCATGGTGAACCCAACCTCTAATTGCAATGACTTCTCTGCATTTGTTTTTATTGATTAATACGAAGGAAAATTGAGTTTTTATCTTCTGTCCCTTATCCCTTAAGTTTTTAGTCCGTTCTTGAGCAGTCGGCCAGGAGCCGAACCGACGGTCGTCTCCGGTGTTTAAAGACCTATAGATTCAAATGCCTTGCTTTCCTGTGCATGGATAATAAGTGAAGGATAAATTTCTCCCAGTTATCTAACCCTTACTCATCTCTGCATTTTTCTCTTATGATTAATCTCTAATCTTTGCGCCTTCTTATGAATGAGTATCTTTGCATTTTTGTTGATTCATCTATGATTGATTAGTCTCTGCGTTTTTGTTGATTCATCTCTGCGTTTTCTTGTCGATGATTACCTCTGTGATTCTTGGAATATTACCCAACGCTTTGATTGGTAGAATCTCTGCGATGTTAATAATAAATCCCAGTGCTTGATTGGTAAAATATCAACGTTATTAATATGTGAATGAATGAATTTTAATATGTAATGGTTGCGTTGTTACTGTGTAATGGTTGCATTTTTACTGTGTAATGGTTGAATTTTTATTTGTTTAATGGTTGCATTTTACTGGTGTAATATCTAGCGTTTCCCATAAATGTCATTGTTAAGCAGTGAAACATTTAATGGACATTGATACCATTCATTTATTAGCCAACTGTGTCATGTGTTAATAGCCAACAATTCTATCAATGCGATTTCTATTATAAATGCGATTTGGTTTACAACTATTACCAATGTGAATTCTAATATCAATGCGAATTTGTATATCTGTGTTTTTTGATATGTCTGCGTCCTTGGTAAAATATCTACGTTTTAAAAAAATGATATATCTACGTTATCTTATGCATGTGAATTTATGTATCTGCATTTTTTTATGATATGTCTGCGCTTTTTTTTTTTAATGATAAAACCCCACAAATTTGTACTTACTCTAAACAATGAATTGCTTAGAGAATTTCCCAGCAAAGGTAGCGTCCTTGTGCGTTTTCTTGGATTTTTAACTCATCTTTACACCACGATTTATGGCTTATTGAACAACCTTTTCACCCCATGATTTTCTGAGCGATTTACTTCACCATTGCGTTCTAATTGCATTGAATAGCAACATTGATTTCTGTTGACAATGAAATTAATAATTATTGGACAATGACTTTATTGATTGGCAACACATTACTCGATAGTATCATCATGGATAACATTTTGAATNTTGTTACTTGCAATAAAATTTAATTTACACATGTTATTTTTCTGTGCTCGGTTGAAGATTTCATTTCCATGAGCTCTCTTGCACCTAATTTCCTACAGTATTTGTAATCCCCTTGCTCGTTGTATTCTGAATTGATTTCCCATGGTGAACCCAACCTCTAATTGCAATGACTTCTCTGCATTTGTTTTTATTGATTAATACGAAGGAAAATTGAGTTTTTATCTTCTGTCCCTTATCCCTTAAGTTTTTAGTCCGTTCTTGAGCAGTCGGCCAGGAGCCGAACCGACGGTCGTCTCCGGTGTTTAAAGACCTATAGATTCAAATGCCTTGCTTTCCTGTGCATGGATAATAAGTGAAGGATAAATTTCTCCCAGTTATCTAACCCTTACTCATCTCTGCATTTTTCTCTTATGATTAATCTCTAATCTTTGCGCCTTCTTATGAATGAGTATCTTTGCATTTTTGTTGATTCATCTATGATTGATTAGTCTCTGCGTTTTTGTTGATTCATCTCTGCGTTTTCTTGTCGATGATTACCTCTGTGATTCTTGGAATATTACCCAACGCTTTGATTGGTAGAATCTCTGCGATGTTAATAATAAATCCCAGTGCTTGATTGGTAAAATATCAACGTTATTAATATGTGAATGAATGAATTTTAATATGTAATGGTTGCGTTGTTACTGTGTAATGGTTGCATTTTTACTGTGTAATGGTTGAATTTTTATTTGTTTAATGGTTGCATTTTACTGGTGTAATATCTAGCGTTTCCCATAAATGTCATTGTTAAGCAGTGAAACATTTAATGGACATTGATACCATTCATTTATTAGCCAACTGTGTCATGTGTTAATAGCCAACAATTCTATCAATGCGATTTCTATTATAAATGCGATTTGGTTTACAACTATTACCAATGTGAATTCTAATATCAATGCAAATTTGTATATCTGTGTTTTTTGATATGTCTGCGTCCTTGGTAAAATATCTACGTTTTAAAAAAATGATATATCTACGTTATCTTATGCCTGTGAATTTATATATCTGCATTTTTTTATGATATGTCTGCGCTTTTTTTTTAATGATAAAACCCCACAAATTTGTACTTACTCTAAACAATGAATTGCTTAGAGAATTTCCCAGCAAAGGTAGCGTCCTTATGCGTTTTCTTGGATTTTTAACTTAGCTTTACACCACGATTTATGGCTTATTGAACAACCTTTTCACCCCACGATTTTCTGAGCGATTTACTTCACCACTGCGTTCTAATTGCATTGAATAGCAACATTGATTTCTGTTGACAACGAAATTAATAATTATTGGACAATGACTTTATTGATTGGCAACACATTACTCGATAGTATCATCATGGATAGCATTTTGAATATTGTTGACAGTGATATTATTAGACAATGATATTGTTTATCTTTTGACAACAATCATATGGATCCTAATGTTATTACACAACTATATATCACAACGATATTGTTATGATATCGATAATTTCATTCATATTGTTATTACACATCGATATCTTATTGTTATTCACATAGCATATTGACAACGATTCTATTAGATAGTCAATTGATAGCATATTGATAGCGATTTTATTAATAGCAGATTGACAACGATTTTATTAATAGCATATTGATAACATATTTTATTAATAGTATATTGATAGCATATGGACAACGAATTATATGTGAAATATAGACAATGAACTATATGTGAATTATATTCAGCGAAATCTATGTGAATATAGACACTGAATTAAATTCAACAATGAATATAGACATCAAATTTTTATATTTGATAGAGAGTAAAATTATTAATAGATAATGTAGTTCACTTTTTAATGTTAGTAGTTCACTTTTAATGCAAAAAAAAACAAGTTGTTATTCCATAAATGGTAAACAAAGATCCGTTTAAGGAATGTATGATGCACGTGGAATCATGAAATTAATGTGAGGTATGATTGGTTAAAGATTAGATTCCTAGGCACCTTTAACCATGTTGATGTAGGATTGATTTGGAATTTAAGGTAATGTATGATTGTTATAGTAGTCAGATTTTCCTTGCATCTTGTCAACTTGTTGTTTGGGTGCTTGGGTTTAGTCTTCATGTTTTTGACAATTAATTCGGTCTCCTAGCACGAGGGATTTATCTTGGGTTAAAGGTCTATAAATGTTATGGTGCGCCATGGTTACGGTTACGCCTATCGTCTTGTGATGACATGATTCATGATTAAAGGATCATTGTGTGCCATGATGGATAGATGCGAATGATAACCTGGCTAGAGTCTTGTGCTTCCCGATGTCGACGTATTGTTCATTGTAATTTATGTTGGTACTTGGTTTTGTAATGTCTTAATGTGTTTGGTTTTGTGCATCATAGAGGTTCCTAGTTACTGGTCATCGAAGCCGTTGTGTTGGGTTTGTTGATGTTGACCTTTAGCTTGTAGGCATTGCCTTCCTTGTGTTGGGAAAGAAGTTGTTTTTATCTATCTATTGATTATCACATGTTTCGTCTAGTTTCATGATGTGCTAGTATGTTGAGTCGTTGTTGTCTGTTCACCGATCTGTGTGCGTTGTGTTCGTCGTCAAGTTGCGTTGTTGCCTTCCTGCTAAAATATTTTTCTTTTTCTTTTGTGTTGCATCGCATTTAGTCGTAATGATGAGGTTGTTACATATGGTATTAGAGTGGATTCAACCCTACAACTTTGGATTTCCATGCTTTCCACTGCAGTAAACTCTTGAGTTTTAACCTAGCGCCAATAAAACAAACTTTAACGTGTCCATGCGGTGATATCGATTAGAGGATGCCACATCGGTTTGCAACATGGTTCCATGGAAGGAGGTATGACACCTCTAGAAGTTCCCACGCCCTCAGAGTCTAACCCCCAAGGGGAACAACAAGTCCTTGGGCTGGATTCGATTGTTATAAGGGATGATGATGGTTTGACAAGGTCCTTCCAGGGAATGTTAGAGATCTTGATTCACCATCTGTATTGAGATGAGGCCAGGGCACCTGTACCCCTGAGGGTCTGCAACGCATCCCCTCCAGTACTGTTAGCATTCATCGAGAACTCGAGAGGGATGATTTCTCAAGTCTACGAGTGCCGCAGATAGCTCAGCTGTCGAGGCATGGATGAAGAGCAAGGCAATGTGCTTCATGCTTCATGATTGCGACTTCCAACATGAAGGTCTGCATGATGGTATTTAAACTAAAGGGGAACGCTCTTCTATGGTGGAAGACATTCCTACCACAATTGAACATGGTCGTCGAAGACGTGTCATGGGAACTGTTCGAGGAACGATTTCGAGAGAGGTATCTATCGAAGGAATTCATTGAGCGTCATCTCAACAAGTTCAACTCCATGTGACAGGGCGACCGTACGGTGCCAGAGTACAAGGCTTGTTTTATGGAGTTGCTTTGATATGCTCCACACCTGAATATCGAGAAACTTAATGTCAATAGGTTCTTGTTTGGCCTTAATGTTAGCATTCGTGCAAATGTTAGGATTCTGATGCCTCAAACCTTGCATTATGATGTCCAGAAGACCCTCATAGCAGAGGAGGAGCTTATTAGCGAGGTTCAGAGGACTCTAGCAAGACCGGTGGGGAAGGTGTCATTTGGTGCGCAATAGCATCAGACACTAGCTAGACATACATCGGGATATCATGGCTTCTACAGAGGATCCACTTTCAATACACCTCGACAATGCACTGCAACAATAGACTCCTTATCAAGGACCGCAACACCAACAACAACGTCGACCGCAACAAAAATAGTTTAAGCATGTTCAACATAACAGACTAGGGTTCTATGCCAGTGGGATGTCATCTTATACTTTGGGTACCAGGAGTACTGGACCAAAGAAAAGGTGTTGGACATGTGGGGAGACACATTACCAACGCGATTGCCCAATGGAGAGGACTAGGGCATCTGGATCAGCTGGACCCACTACCATGGGAGATTTGGGCAAGGCCCATCATATTCATGTAGCGGTGAATAACCTCCAGGAAGAGCACCAATCGACTGTTTTTGAGACGTCAGGTACCGTCGCTGACCAGAACCTTAGTATTTTGATAGATCCCGGTGCTATAGAGTTTCATTTCGGGGGCAGCACTAAAAGAGAATTAAGGTAAGGGCAGTCAAACAGGATGAATTTAGCTTTGTAGAAATGGCTTCTGGAGCCAAACAAAAGGTTGGTGGTAAGGTTACATGATGTAGCCTTAACCTGGGAGAGTTTTTCACTAGGGTTGAATTGTACGTCACGATATTAGGATCTTATGATGTCGTGATTGGAATGGACTGGTTGGAATTGCATGAGATGATACTCAACTGTAAGATGAAACAGTTGAGCTTGGTCGATGATGAGGGACAGAGACGCGTGATTGTAGGTTAGAACCAGGGAGTTTCCATGAGGTTCATCTCTTCCTTGCAGCTACAAAAGAGCATGCACAATGGATGTAATCTTTATGTGATCCTTGCGTTAAACAAGAAGGGAGTAGAAGAAGGTCTATAAGACCTTCCGATGGTGAGAGAGTGTGCGGATGTATTCCCTGAGGAGTTACCTGAGATGCCTCGAAAGAGGGAAATGGAATTTACGATAGACCTAAAATCAGGGACTTAACCAATAGCAAGAACGCCTTATCGGATGTCGACCCCAGAGTTACAAGAGTTGAAAATGCAACTTAAGGAGTTGCTGGACCTACGACTTATACGTCCAAGTGTGTCACTATAGGGTGCACCTGTCATTTTCATACAGAAGAAGGAAGGGTCATGGAGACTTTGCATTGACTACCGTCAATTGAACAGGACAACGATCAAGAATCAGTATCCGTTGCCAAGTATTGATGATCTGTTTGATCAGATGAAAGGAACGTCGATGTTTTCAAAGATCGTCTTGAGATCAAGGTATCACCAGTTGCATATCAAGGAAGATGAAATCCCTAAGACCGCCTTTAAGATGAGGTTTGGACATTACGAGTTTACTATTTTACCGTTTTCACTGACGAACGCCCCAGGGGTATTTATGAGTTTGATGAATGGGGTGTTCGATGAATACTTGGACAAGTTCTTCCAAGTATTCATTGACGATATTTTGATTTACTCTCAGACGATGGAGGAGCATGACGAACACTTGCACTTGGTATTACAGTGTCTACGGGAGAATAAATTGTATGGGAAATTTTCTAAATGATCGTTTTATCAATCGAAGATTCACTACTTAGGGCATGCCATCTCCAACGAAGGTATCATTGTGTATCCTACAAAGGTAGAGGCTATTATGGAATGGCCTACACTGACGACTATTCTAGAAGTGCGTAGCTTCATGGGTTTAGTGGGATACTATTGATGGTTCATCGAGGGTTTTTCGAAGATAGAAAATTCGATTACAAAATTGCAGAAGAAGAACAAGAAGTTTGTTTAGACCAAGAAATGCACGGAAGCATTTCAGAGGCTCAAGGAGTTGTTGACAACAACATTGATACTAAAGGTCCCTGACATGGACACAAAATTCTTGGTATGCACTGACGCATCCAAGGAAGGCTTAGGCAGAGTCTTGATGCAAGATGGTCGAGTGATCACTTGTATCTCGAGAAAGTTGAGAAGACACGAGGAGAACTATGTGACACACATTTTGGAATTGTTAGCCATTGTATATGCCATAGAGTTTAGAGAGATTACCTTATTGGACGAAAATTTGAACTAAAAATAGACCACTGTGGACTACAACAAATCTTTACACAAAGTGACTTGAATGCGTGACAAGTACGTTGGTTGGAATTGCTTAGCGAGTATGATTTCGAGATTACTTACATAAAATGAACAATGAACATAGTGGTGGATGCATTGAGTCGGAGACCATGCATATTTTCGGTGATTCCTCTTCAGACGAATATACATGAAAATATTCTAACTTTACAGTGCGACGATAACTGGTACAGAGACGTCAAGGATTTTATCGGACAAAACACAATGATGGTACCAAAATTTGAAGGATTTACTTTGGAAAACAACGGATTATTGAGATTTAAAAGTGGAATTTACGTACCGCCCAATGACGAGTTGAGGAGTTTGATCCTAAATGAGGCTCATAGAGCAGTGTACACGACTCATCTTGGAGTCACGAAGATGAGGGCAGACCTTAAATCCTTATTCTTCTGGAAATGAATGAAGGTAGACATAGTCAACTACGTGGAAATATATCTAGAATGTCAGTAGGTGAAGGTTGAACATAGATATCTGACAGGATTACTACAACGACATGCAATTCCAGAATCGAAATGGCAGGTCATTTTGATGGATTTCATTTTTGAATTGCCACTGACGACTAGGAGACACGACTCGATTTTTGTGGTAGTCAATACTGTAACGAAGAGTTCTCATTTTAATCCTATGCATACGATGTATTAGGCACCTGACATAGCTAGAGTTTTCATCAGTGATATTGTGAGGCTGCATGGTGTGCCTAAGATGATTATATCCAATAGAGGATCGATGTTTACCGGACGATTTTGGACAAGTTGCCAAGAGGCCTTGGGAACCCAACTTAACTTTAGCACTGTGTATAACCTGGAGACAAATGCACAGACCGAACGAACAAACCAAATCTTGGAGGACATGTTGCACATGTACGTGATGGACCAACAAAAGCACTGGGAAGAATTATTGCCACTGATAGAATTCTCATATAACAATAGTTATCAAAGCACCATTAATATGACGCCTTTAGAGTTTCCTAACGAGCGACCGTGTCAGACACCTTTGAGTTGGGATCAACTTGAGGATAGGGTCCTCGTAGGAACATAAGAGATCCAAGAAATGGAAGAGAAAATGAAAACAATAAGACAAAGGATCAAGGAAGTGCAGGACCGACAAAAGAGTTATGCCGATGCGCACCGTGTCAACTGTAGTTATGAAGTTGGTGATCGAGTCTTCTTGCAGGTGAAACCACATAAGTGTTTGATCAAGTTTGGAAAGGGTGCTAAACTCTCTCATAGGTTCGTAGGACCTTTCAATATTGTGGAAAAGAAGGGGCCCATGGCCTATTGACTAGCCTTTCCTGATCCTTGAGGCATATGCATGATGTCTTTCACGTCTCTGTTTGAAGACATTATGTTAGTGATCCTACACATTTTGTTGACATTAGTTCCTTGCCGGTATTTGTTGAGGGTGCTCTCACAACAGAGACAATATGCATCCTGGACCATCACATTCGATAGCTATGACGTCGAACAGTAGATTAGGTCAAGGTCTAGTGGGACAACTATAGTCCGCACTTGATGACCTGGGAGGATGCATATGATATGCGTCAACAGTTTCCATTTTTGTTTGATAGATAGACTTATGATACTGTGATACACTTTATTTTAGAATTTATATACTGTGAAACTTCGGGACAAAGTTTAGACCAAGAGGGGGTGTGTGTAACATCGTGATCTTTCACGCACTGAGCGAACTTATTCTTTGAGGACAATTTCTTGCAAGTGATCCAGATTATTATAATATTTGTCATTTCAATTATGATTACGAGATATGATGGATTTGATGATATGTTATTTTGTTGTTTTTATGTAGAAAAGTGCTATTGACTGGGTTCTTCTAAGTGTGCAGGACTTTGGACATTGAGGATGCAGAGGCATCAATGATACCCCTTGGAATCTGGATCGAGTCAGGGGGTGGACTGTTGGGTTTGAATGTTGTTGATGTGACATATGTACATATGATTAGGTTATGATGATTGATTATTATTGCTGACATAATTCGTTGATGGATGCAGGCTGAAGATAACTTGCTGACCAAACTCACATGTGGAGTAGAGGGGTCACGCATGATAACCAGAGACTTTGAGGGAGAGGTGTGGTAGAAGCCCTCCCAGAGCCTACTAACATTCCCACCGCGACTCAAAATGTAGGTTAACGATTACCTAGTTTGGGAAGACCCACAATGCCATGAGGGAAGACTGTGACAGTCTCTCACGATGATTCTAAGGGGCACGCAATAAGGCAGGGGCCTTATTCCTTAGAGACCCTTAGTCTCCCACAAGATCACTTGGCGGACTATTGACTCCAGGGGTTTGATGTCTACCAAATTCAGTCAAGAGGCGAGTGACACCCTTGGAGCACGTAGTGCGTCCTGAAGGGAACGTCGCGCAAGGAAAACATAAGGAGGCGAGTGGCATCCTTGGAACACGTAGTGCATCTTGAAGGACACGTCATGCAAGGAAAAAAAAAAGAGGCGAGTGGCATCCTTGGAGCACCTAGTGTGTCCTGAAGGGCACATCGTGATTTTAACTGGGAAGTGAATAAACCTAGTTGGCCTTAAAATGAATGATATGATAAGTAAAGTTTAAAAACAAATTTTTCCTTAAAAATGTCCCCGAATCTAGTGAATTTAAAACCTAGGTATAAGTAGAACATGTGGTCAAAAAAATAAAATAATAAATAAACATGTAACAAGAAGGGGGGTAAGAAATTCCAACTTATTGATTAAAGTCAAAATTATTATGGTGGATTAAATTTAAAAAAAAGGGGTAATGGTTGTTTTTATCTACATTTGCTAATTTAATTTTTAGTTAAAAATAAAAGAGGGTAAATGATTGTTTTTATCTACACTACTAAATAAATTTTTAATTAAAAAGGAAAAAGGGTAAATGGGTGTTTTATCTACACTTGCTAAATTGATTTTTTTTAGTTAAAAAGGAAAAAGGTGGAAACTTAAAAGGAATAGGAAACTTAAAGAAAAGGGGAAACGTAAAGAAAAAACTGAATGTCCAACTTAGTAAGGAATCTTTCCTTTGGAACTTTCTAATTTTGAACTGAACTAGGAATTAAGTAAAGCGTAAGTCATTTAAGAAGTGTAAGGGAATTTTGGGACACCGATGAACATTTTTAGGAATGCTCTTAGGTGGATGAGGGAAATAGGAATATTTAATTAATTAATAAAATTGATTTTTTGATGCAACTAGGGGATCGGGTGACATGTGTACGAGCGAGGTTTTTCAAAATTAATTAAATGAAAAAAGAATTTAATGAGAATTTGGGAAACTAATTACTTGAAAACTCTATAAAAATGATGGAGGAGGAGTATGGATCTCATCTTTTTGCGTAATGTTACACTGCTGAAATTTTACCTTGACTAAACTTTATCTTGTGGGAGTTGGGATACCCATCTCAAGTGACGAGTGGTAGCTCAACCTTGTGAGACGAGATGGGTGCTAGCATTCTCTGGTATTGTGTGCGTGGCCCCTTTGTGGCTTGGGGGGATCAGGGGGAAGAAGAGTACCCCTAGCATTGGTTGGGAGGTACCGGTGAGGTCACATCGGTTGGAAAGCAGGAGCTGGATGGAGTGCGCACGTGGCAACAACTTTAGAGCGTTCGTGTTTGGCTAAGGTACGCCTGTTAAAGTTATTACTTGCAATAAAATTTAATTTACACATGTTATTTTTCTGTGCTCGGTTGAAGATTTCATTGCCATGAGCTCTCTTGCACCTGCTTTCCTACAGTATTTGTAATCCCCTTGCTCACTGTATTCTGAATTGATTTCCCATGGAGAACCCAACCTATGATTTCAATGACTTCTCTGCGTTTGTTTTTATTGATTAATATGAAGGAAAATTGATTTTTTTATCTTTTATCCCTTAAGTTATTAATCTATGCATGAGCAGTCGACCAGGAGTCGAATTGATGGTTGTCACTCTGGTGTTTAAAGACCTATAGATTCAAATGCCCTGCTTTCCTGTGCATGGATAACAAGTGAAGGATAAATTTCACCCAGTTATCTAACCCTTACTCATCTCTGCGTTTTTCTCTTATGATTAATATCTAATATTTGTGCCTTCTTATGAATGAGTATCTTTGCATTTTTGTTGATTCATCTCTGATCGATTTGTCTTTGCGTTTTTGTTGATTCATCTCTGATCGATTCATCTCTACATTTTCTTGTGGATGATTATCTCTGCGATTCTTGGCATATTACCCAGCGCTTTGATTGGTAGAATATCTGCAATGTTAGTGATAAATCCCAATGATTGATTGGTAAAATCTCAACGTTATTAATATGTGAATGAATGCGTTTTAATATGTAATGGCTACATTTTTACTATGTAATGGTTGCGTTTTTACTTGTGTAATGGTTGCGTTTTACTGGTGTAATAACTAGCATTTCACATAAATATCATTGTTAAGCAGTGAAACATTTAATGGACAACGATACCATTAATTTATTAGCCAGCTATATCATGTGTTAATAGCCAACGATTCTATCAATGAGATTTCTATTATCAATGCGATTTGGCTTACAATTATTACCAATGGGAATTCTAATATCAATGCAAATTTGTATATCTGTGTTTTTTGATATGTCCGCCTCCTTGGTAAAATATCTGCGTTTAAAAAAAAAACCCTATATATCTGCGTTATCTTATGCCTGTGAATTTATATATCTACGTTTTTTTATGATATGTCTATGTTTTCTTTTTTTTTTAATGATAAAACCCTGAGAATTTATACTTTAAAAAACAAATTGCTTGGCGAATTTCCCAACAAAGGTAGTGCCCTTGGGCATTTTCTTGGAGTTTTTACTCAACTTTACACCATGATTTATGGATTATTGAACAACCTTTTCACCCCATGATTTTCTAAGCGATTTACTTCACCACTGCATTCTGATTGCATTGAATAACAACATTGATTTCTGTTGACAACAAAATTAATAATTATTGGACAACGACTTTATTGATTGGAAACACATTGATGGATAGTATCATCATGGATAACATTTTAAATATTGTTGACAATAATATTATTAGACAATTATCTTGTTTATCTTTTGAAAACGATCATATGGATCCTAATGTTATTACATAGTGATATATCACATCGATATTGTCATGATATCGATGATCCGGATTATTTTCGGCACGAAATGAGAGCGGAGATATAATAAAGAAATGCACAGAGATATCGCGTATATCCAGTAATATAACAGAAATATCAGAGATGCAACCATAAACAC